>QGQJ01000662.1:0-46139 GCA_003206725.1 Blastomyces emzantsi
ATCCTCGGTTGGAGGTTCGGGCGGCGGGGGCTCCGGGGGGATGCCGACCGAGGGCTGCGCGTGCACCTCAGGCGGCGGCGGCGTAAGCGGGGGCAGTGGCGGCGGTGATTCGGCTCTCCGCCGCACCTGGTCGGCCCCGCAGAATGGACAGAACCGCACCGGGACGTAGTGGCCGTGATCGCAGGCCGTGCAGCGCAGGAGCGCGATCGAGGTTTCGAGGATCACGGCGGGGCGCGGGTCAGTGCACGAGGGTGCCCGTTTCCATGAACCGGGCGAGCCGCTCCACCAGGGGCGCGACCATCACCCGGTCGAGCTGCCGCAGCAGCCCGCGGCGCGCATGCGCGACATTCGCCTCGGCCTGCTCCCGCGCCCGGCGCTGCCAGGCGGCGCGGTCGCGCCGGCAATCGGCCCAGGCCGCCTCGATCGAGCGGAACACCTCCGGCAGGCGCTCGACCGGGTCGGTGACCCGGTCGTAATGGTGGTCGACCAGGCTGCCGAAGGTGTGGAAGCCCAGTTCCGACAGGAGCGCCACGGCGCGGGGGGCGCCCACCATCACGAAGGGCAGCCCCATGGCGGCGGCCTTCAGCGACTTCTCCGTGACGCGCTCGACGCCGAGCTCGAAAAAATCCGTCTCGGAGATGATGGTCAGGTCGCACGCCGCATAGGCCTGAGTATCCAGCGTCAGCACCATGTCTCCGCCCGGCGCCGGGGTATCGATCCGCCGCGCCTGCCTCGGGATCCAGGTGCCGACATCCGCCAGCAGCGGCCCGAACGCGGCCTCGATCTCCGGCGGTGCGTGGAACACGTCGATGCCGCCTGCCTTCGGGTTGTCCGCGCCGATCCCGTGAAACGAGATCAGGCCTTCGTGGTCGAGGCGCTGGAGCTGGAACCAGCGGTAGAGCAGCACCCGGTGCCAGCGCAGGGCCGCGTTCTGGCAGAGAAACCGGGCCGGGCCGGTCGCGTGAGCGAACGGCGCGTAGCCGGTCCGGTCAAGGGGTTGCTGGGCGAAGAGCCTCGGGCCGGCCTCGTCGTCGAGCCAGAGGGCGACCTGAAGCGGGAAGAAGTCGAAGGTCCAGAAACGCAGGCCCTCGCCGTAGAGCTGCTCGTAGTCGAGCCGGAGCGCCCGGTTCTGGCTGATCAGGATGACCTGCGCCCGCGGGATGCCGAGACCCTCGAGATTGCGGTGCAAGGCCTCGAAGGTCGGAGCGTGGAGGCCCGGTCCCTCGTTCGACAAATCGAGCAGCAGGGCCGCCCGTCCGGAGCGCAGGTTCTCGACGTCGCCGGGCTCGAGGAGGTCGAGCCGCCCGTTTGCCTCCTGGAAGCCGAGCCGGACGAAGTCCAGAACCGGCAGGCAGAGGATGTGGTTGGCCGCGCCCGGATGGGCCGTGACGGTGATCGGCTTGCCCCTCCAGCCCAGAGCCGCCGGCAGGAAATGGCCGGCCTCCCCGCGGGGAACCAGGACGATCTCGGAGGCGGATGGGCTCATCGCAATGCTCGGGCGGCCGGTCGCACGGTGATCCGCCGCCTGAAAGCCGCGCGATGCCGGATAACGGCTTCGCGCGGACGCGTCGACTCCGGGGTTCAGGCCGGGACCAGCTCCGCCGCACGCACCGGCGTCGGCCCGGCCCGGTAGGCGGCCGCGGCGTCCTCGGTCCGCCAGCAGGCCACCCTGTGACCGGGGGCGATCTCGGCCACCGGCGGCATTTCCCGGCGACACTGATCCTCGGCCAGGAAGCAGCGCGGCGCGAACGGGCATCCCGGGGGCCTGTTGGCGAGGTCGGGGGGACTGCCCGGGATCGTCTGGAGGCGGGAGCCCTTGGCCAGCGCTCCCTCCGCCCGGCTGCGCAGCAGGCCGATCGTATAGGGATGGTGTGGGTCGAGCACGACCTGATGGGCTGTCCCGGTCTCGACGATCTTGCCCGCGTACATCACGGCGATCCGGTCGGCGACCTCGACCGCCGCGCCGAGATCGTGGGTCACGATGATGATCGACAGGCCGAGGTCGCGCTGCAACTCGCGCAGCAGCAGCAGCACCTGGATCTGCACCGTCGCGTCGAGCGCCGTGGTCGGCTCATCGGCGAGCAGGACCTGCGGCCGGCAGGCGAGGGCCAGGGCGATCATGGCCCGCTGGCGCATCCCGCCCGACATCTCGTGCGGGTAGTTGTCCAGCCGCCGCTCCGGGCTTGGGATCCGCACCCGCTCGAACAGGGCGAGCGCGCGCTTGCGGGCGTCCTCGCTGGAGATCTTCTCGTGGCGCTGGATCGCCTCGGTGATCTGGCGGCCGACCGTGTAGACCGGGTCGAAGGCGAGCAGCGGCTCCTGGAAGATCATCGAGACGTCGCCGCCGCGGAAATCGGCGAGCTGGCGCTTGCTCAGCGCCTGCACGTCCCGGCCGGCCGCCAGGATCCTGCCCTCGATCCGGCTGCGCCCTTCATGAAACAACCGGAGGATCGCCCGCAGGGTGACGCTCTTGCCGGAGCCGGATTCGCCGATGAGCGCCATCGCCTGCCCGCGTTCCACGGTCAGGTCGGCGCCGTCGACGACCTGCACCTTGCCGAAGGCGACGCGCAAATTCTCGAGGGTGACGGCGGGTTCGGGGTTCGACATCGGAGTGCTCATGCCGCGAGCGCCCGGGCCGGGGCAGCGGAGTGGCCGGAGCCGGGCTGGCGGGCGAGGCAGGCGACCCGGTGCAGCGGCCCAACGGCGTCGAGCGGCGGTTCCTTATCCCCGCAGATCGGCTCGGCGAGGCCGCAGCGCGGGTGGAACCGGCAGCCGCGGGGCGGGTCGATCGGGTTCGGCGGGTCGCCCTGCAGCAGTGCGGCCTGGGTGCGGTTGTCCGGATCCAGCGACGGCATCGAGGCGAGCAGCGCCTCGGTATAGGGATGGGCTGGCGCGTCGAGCACCGTGTCGGAGGGCCCGATCTCCGAGACCCGGCCGAGATACATCACCATCACCCGGTCGGAGATGAAGCGCACCACGTTCAGGTCGTGGCTGATGAAGATGTAGGTCAGGCCGAACTCGGCCTTGAGGTCGAGGAGCAGGTTGAGCACCTGAGCCTCCACCGACTTGTCGAGCGCCGAGACGGCCTCGTCGAGCAGCACCAGCCGCGGCTCCAGGGCGAGCGACCTGGCGATGTTCACCCGCTGGCGCTGGCCGCCGGAGATCTCGTGCGGGTAGCGGCCGGCGAAGCGCTTCGGCTCCAGGCCGACCCGGGCCAGCAGGGCGCGGGCGCGTTCCACCGCCTCGCGTCCGGGCACGCCATTGACCTTGGGGCCGAAGGCGATCGACTGCTCGACGGTCATGCGCGGGTTGAGCGAGGCGTAGCTGTCCTGGAACACCATCTGGACCTGCCGGCGGTAGGACCGCCACGGCATCGCCCGCTCGCCCACGGCCTGGCCGTCATACAGAAGGGTGCCGGAATCGCGCTCGATCAGGCCCATCAGCAGCTTGGCGGTGGTGGACTTGCCGCAGCCGGATTCGCCGACGATGCCTAGGGTTTCGCCCTTAAGGACGTTGAAGTCGACGCCGTCGACGGCGCGCACGACCTGCTTCTTGCCCCCGGCCTTGCGGACCGGGAAGTGCTTGTAGAGGCCCGAGACCGACAGGAGGGGTTGGGCCGGTCCGCCGCGGTCGCGGGCGAACGGGTCGGGGGCGCTCGGGATGACGCTCACTGGCGGATCTCCATCGCGGCGCGCAGGCCGTCCGAGAACAGGTTGAAGGCGATCGAGACGACGAAGATGCACACGCCCGGCAGGGCCGCGACGACCGGATTGGCGTAGATCGCGGTGCGCAGGGTGTTGAGCATCAGGCCCCATTCCGGCTCCGGCGGGCGCACGCCAAGGCCGAGGAACGACAAGCCCGAGGCCAGGATCATCGAGACCGAGATCAGGCTGGTGGCGTAGACGAAGATCGGCCCGACGACGTTGCCGAGCACCTGCACCCGCATGATCGTCAGCGGCGAGGCGCCCGACAGCTTGGCCGCGTCGATGTAGTCGCGCTTGCGGATTCCGGTCGTGACGCTCTCTGCGACCCGGGCGATCTGGGGCACGAACACGCAGGTCAGCGACACGATCGAGTTGAAGATGCCGGCGCCCAGCGCCCCGGAGAGGGCGATCGCCAGCAGCACCGACGGGAACGCGAAGAACACGTCGATCGTGCGCATCAGGATCGTGTTGAGCCAGCCGCCGACATAGCCGGCCAGGATGCCGATGGCGGAGCCGATCACGAAGGCGATCAGCACCGGGGTGACCCCGATGAACAGCGACAGCCGGGCGCCCAGCATCAGACGGCTGATCATGTCGCGCCCGAGCTCGTCCGAGCCGAGCCAGTAGGTGGCATCGCCGACATGCTTCAGCCGGCGCAGCATCGACCCCTTGTACGGGTCCATCGGGGTGATCCAGGGCGCCAGGATCGCGATTACCACGATGAGCAGGATCAGAGCGCCAGCGCCCATGGCCACGGGATCGCGCACCAGGCGGTGGCCGACATGACCCCAGAAGCCGCGGGACGGGACGAAGGCGGCCTCGGGGGCGACGTCGCTCGTGGCGAGCACGCCGCCGTCGAGGGCCATGGCGGATGCGGTGATCGGTGCATTCATCATCGGCCTCCGGGTCAGGCGCGTTCGATGCGCGGGTCGAGGGCGGTCTGCATCACGTCCACCAGCAGGTTGAGGACGACGAAGAACATCGCCAGCACCAGGATCGAGCCCTGAAGCAGCGGCAGGTCGCGCTGGAAGATCGCGGCGTTGAGCAGGAAGCCGGTGCCCGGCCAGGCGAACACGGTCTCGACCAGGATCGAGCCGCCGAGCAGGTAGCCGAGCTGCAGGCCCATGATCGCCAGCGCGGTCGGGGCGGCGTTGCGCACGACGTGCTTGAACACGCCGAACTCATCCATGCCCTTGGCGCGCAGGGCCTCGACGAAGTCCTGGGCCAGGATGTCGGCCACTAGGGCGCGGACCGTGCGGGCGATGATGCCGGTGGGGATCACCGACATCGTCACCGCCGGCAGGATCAGGTAGCGCAGATGGTCGAAATCGGGCCGCCAATTGCCGGAGCCGTCGGGCCCGGCGCCAGTGGGCGGCAGCCAGCCGAGCGTCGCCGAGAACACGATCACCAGCACCATGCCGAGCCAGTAATGCGGCACGCTCACGCCGAAGACCGAGAGCGCGGAGGCTGCCCGATCGGCCACGGAGTTGCGGTGGTAGCCCGCCACGAAGCCGAACAGCGTGCCGAAGGTGAAGCCGATCACGGTCGCCACCGAGGCGAGGATCAGCGAGTTGACCACCGCGCGGCTGACCTCGCCCAGCACCGGCCGGCCGGTGGCGATGGAAGTGCCGAGATCGCCGTGGAGCACGTGCCACAGCCAGATCAGGTACTGGACCGGCAACGGCTTATCAAAGCCGTAGGCGGCCTTCATCTCGTTGATGGTCTCCTGGGTCGCGTCCGCCGGCAGCACCGCGCTCAGGGCGTCGCCCGGCGCGAGATGGACCAGCATGAAGCAGACCAGGCTGACGCCGAACGCCACGGGCGTCACGTAGACCAAGCGTTTGAGGATGTAGATCAGCATCATGGGCCCCGATGTCGCTTTCCAGTCGGAGGTGTTCCCCCGCAGGGGCTACGGGCAACACAGGTTTCGTTCTCAGCCGCGGCCCTGCCACTGAGCGTAGATGGCGCGGGTCCCCTCTCCCGAGCGGGAGGGGGACAGGGTGAGGGATGAGACCTCTCCGGAGAGAATCTGGTCCCTCACCCCAACCCTCTCCCGCCCGGGAGAGGGAGCGCGTTGCGAATTGCAACGGCGCCTGTGCCTCAGACGGGGGCCGCCCGTAGCCCCAGAAGGCTGAAGACGAGCCCCCCTTTGATCACCGCCCCGCCGTCGCGATGGTGATCTTGGAAAAATCCTGGAACCAGTTCTGGGCCTGGACGAAGCCCTTCACCTTCGGGCTCATCGCCCGCGGGTTCACGTCGTGCGTGATCATGATGAACAGCGCATCGTCCACGTACTTCTCGTGGACCTTCTCCAGGACCTTCGTCTGCTCGGCCTTGTCGAAGGTATTGCGGACCTGGTCGAACAGCTTGTCCATCGCCGGGTCGCTGTAATAGCCCCAGTTCGTGCCGTTCGGCGGGGCGAAGTTGCTCTGCAGGTGGCGGATGAAGCCCGTGAACGGGTCCTGGATAAAATACGAATAGTTGATCGCCGAGACGCCGCGAGAGATGTCGGCCTTGGCGCCGGCCCGCCAGATGTTGATCAGCGTGTTCCACTCGACCACCTCGTAATCGACCTGGATGCCCACGTCGGCGAGGTTCTGCTGGACGAACTCGTTCATCGGCAGCGGCTGCATCTGGCCCGAGCCCGAGGCCGAGATCGCGACCTTCAGCTTCAGGGGCTTGGCCGGGCTGTAGCCGGCCTCGGCGAGCAGCTTCTTGGCGGCGTCCGGATCGTACTTCACGTCGAAGGTCGGGTGGCCGAACCACTGGTGGCCGGGGGGCATGAAGCCCTTGGCGGGGATCGCGAGGCCGCCGAGCAGCTCCTTCAGGCCGTCGCGGTCGATGGCGAGGTTGGCGGCCTTGCGCACCCGGACGTCGTTCCAGGGCGAGCCCTCGACCCGGGACAGGTGCCAGGTCCAGTTATGCGGGTAGGCGTTGGTGACGATGGTGAAGCCGGCACCCTTGAGCGAGGCCACGGCGTCCGGCGCGGGCGCCTCGATCCAGTCGACCTGACCGGAGCGGAGCGCGGCGACCCGGGCATTGGCCTCAGGCAGCGGCACCAGCACGAGCTTGTCGAGCTTGGGCACCCGGTTCGTGTCCCAGTATTCCTTGAACGGCACCATCTCGGCGCGTTCGCGGGGCGCGAACAGGGTCAGCTTCCACGGGCCGGTGCCCGAGGGCTGCTTGGCGAAGGCGTCCCAGGACTTGCCGACCTTCTCCCACTGCGCGGGCGAGGACATCATGATCCAGGCGATCTGGTAGGGGAGCGTCGCGTCGGGGGCCTTGGTGACGATCTCGACCGTCAGCGGATCGATCGCCTTGTAGGTGGCGACCGCCGGAATGCGGGTCTTGCCCTGCGCGGATTGGCGCGGATCGTATTGCGGCGCGTCGGACTTCAGCAGCTTGTCGAGGTTCCACACCACCGCGTCGGCGGTGAAGTCGGAGCCGTCGTGAAATTTTACCCCCGGCCGCAGCTTGAAGGTCCATTTGGTCTTGTCGGCGGCGTCGACCGTCCAGCTGGTGGCGAGGCCGGGCACGAGGTCGGAGGCCAGCTCGGCGCTCGACAGGTCCCAATTGATCAGCCCGTCATAGACCGTATAGCCGAGAAACCGCATGCCCTCGCCGCCATTGTCGGTCTGGCCGGTGGTCAGCGGGATGTCGGACGCGGTCATGCCGATCCGCAGCGTGCCCTGCGCGAGGGCCGCGGTGCTCGCGGAGAGCGCAAGGGCGCCGGCGAGCGCCGCACGGGCACCGAGTGTTTTTAGACGAGACAGCATGTCGGATCGGGGACTCGCGTTGGTCCGGGAGGGCGGGCCCGGAATACGCTGGACCGTATGCAAGCCCGCGGCCAACCGGTCCCGGCCCATGCACGGACCGGGGGATTGCTAGTCCGCTGCGATCACGCTCACATGGGCGGCCACCACCCGCCAGCCTTCCGGGAAGCGCACCCAGGTCTGACTCTGGCGGCCGGTCTTCCCGGGGGCGTTGTCCCGGGTGAACAGGGTCATGGCGGTTGCGAAGTCGCGCCCGTAGGTGGTGATCACCGTCCGGGCGAGCACCCGCTCCAGGCCCACCGGCGAGCGCGCCCGCCTAAAGGCCCGGATCGTGTCCATGCCATAGAGGTTCTCGCCGATGCCGTACCGGATGGTCCGGGGGTCGTCCTGGAACAGGGCCTCCAGGGTGGCGACGTCGTTGGTGGTGAGCGCGACCTCGTAGGCCCGGAACGCAGCCTCGACCTCGGCCTTCACGGCGGGATCGTCGATGACCATCAGCCGAGCTCCGCCATAGGGGCCGTGCAGATCCCGTCCCGCTCGAGCTGGCGGGCGACCCGCAGGGCCAGATCCTCGCGCCAGGGCGGGGCGATGACCTGGACGCCGAGCGGCAGCCCGGCATCGAGCCGGACGGGTACCGCCACCACGGGCAGGCCGATGAACGAGATCGGCTGCGTGAACAGGCCGATATTGGCCCGCACCGGCAGGGTCACGCCGTCGATGACGAAGTGCGTCTGGCCGCCCTTCGGCGCCCGGCAGGGCGTCGCCGGCGCCAGGATCACGTCGACGCCGTCGAACAGCTTCAGCACCGCGTCGCGGTACCAGCGGCGGAAGCGCTGGGCGCGCTCGACGAACGGCGCCGGGATCATCGCCCCGGCGATCAGCCGGTCCCGCACCGCCGGGTCGAAATCCTGCGGCCGGGTGCGCAGGCGGTCGAGATGGAGGGTCGCGCCCTCGGCCGCGGTGATCAGGTAGGCCGCGGCCCGGGCGCGGTGGGCCTCGGGAAGCTCGACCGTGCGGCCGGCTCCGAGCGCCTCGGCGACGCGGGCGACCGCGGCAAAAGCCTCCGGGTCGCCGCCGCGGGCGAAGTAGCCGCCCGCCAACGCGATGCGCAGGGCGCCGCTCCCGGCTTCCAGGCCGGGGGCGACCGGCTCGGGCGCCCGGGTGGTGGCGACCGGATCCTCCGGGTCGGGGCCCTGCAGGGCGTCGTAGGCCAGGGCGAGGTCGGCGACGCTGCGGGCCATCGGACCGAGATGGTCGAGGCTGCCGACGAAGGGGAAGCTGCCGGCCCGGCTGATCCGCCCGTAGGTCGGCTTCATCCCGAAACAGCCGCAGAAGGCCGCCGGCACCCGGATCGAGCCGTTGGTGTCGGAGCCGAGGGTCAGCGGCACCAGCCCGGCCGCCAGAGCCGCGCCGGAGCCTCCGGACGAGCCGCCGGTCATGTGATCGAGGGCGTGGGGATTGTGTGCGTCGCCGTCGTGGACGTTCTCGCCCGTGAAATCGTAGGCGTATTCGCCCATGTTGAGCGCGCCGACCAGGATCGCCCCGGCGGCCTCCAGGCGCCGCACCACGGTGCCGTCGCGCATGGCCGGAGGCCGGTCCCGGTTGATCTTGGACCCGGCCCGGGTCGGCAGGCCGGCGACGTCGATCAGGTTCTTCACCGCGAAGGGCACACCGGCGAGAGGGCCCGCGGGCTCGCCGCGGCCGATGGCGGCATCGATCGCCTCGGCGCGGGCCAGCGCGCGCTCGGGCAGCACGTCGGTGAAGGACCCCACCCGCCCATCAATCCGGGCGATCCGGTCGAGCGTGGCCGCGACGATCTCCCGGGCGCTCGAACGGCGCTCCGCAATCGCGGCGGCGATGGTCGTGGCATCAGGGATGGCAGGCCCGCTCATGCCTCGAACCTCGGTGCCGCCTCGATCGCGTCGGGGAGCGGGAAGTCCGCCACGAGTTCGGCCGCCGCCGCCAGGACACGCAGGTTTGCTGTCACGGGTGGCATCCAGGCCGGATCGAGTGCCAGCCCGAGAAGCGGGGCGGCGAGAGCCGCGTAGGCATCCGGGTCGAATGGCGGGGGCGTCTCAGGCATCGCGATCCTCACACCGGCCTTTCGGGCGGCCGGCTTTCGCCGTTTGCAGGCATCGTGCCGGACGCGCCTGACCGCTCGGGCCGCCGCAAACCCCATGATGCCCAATTCCTGAGCAAATCCCCGACCAAACCAGAGGAGTTCCAGAATGAAGGAGGGCTTGCCTATCTATTGAGCAATTCACGGCAGGGCGAGCGTCAAAGGCGCGATCGGCGCAAAGCTGCAATCCGCCTCGGTGCCGTCCTCATGGACCAGCATGGCGAACACACCCGGTTCACGCAGCGTCATCATATGCGCGTGCCAAGCGCCGGCCCGGTAGTTGATGCCGATATGGCCCGGGACGCGGAAGGCCCGGACCCGGTCCTCGTCGGGGCTGCCGTCGCGGTCCGGCGCCACGACCACGAGATAGGCCTCGACGGAGAGCGGCAGGAACGTCTGGTTCGAGTGGCGGTGCTGCTCCAGGCGGCGCAGCGGCATCAGCCGGTCGAACGGGTCGCTGCGCACCAGGGCGAGATTGGCGCGGGCCGCCGGGCGCGCGTTCTGGATCCGACCGGCTCGATCCTGCCTCGGATTTGTCGCCGGCGCGGCCAGGACTTCACCGTAGGGCGCGAAGGCTTCGGCCGTGATCTCAGACGTCGTCACAATACGCATCGCCACTCCTGGCTCTCGTTTGCCCTGGCCGGTCGCTGCGGCAATCGTGCCGCGCCGCCGGTCTTGCCGTTCAAGAGCGTGCGACCTACCTGACGTGCATTGAAACGAGCCTGCGGCTCGGCCCACCCAGCGACCGACGATTTTGCCGCCGCACTGCGGTTTTTCAGCATCGTCTGGTAAAACTTTTACAGAGTCGACGTGGATTGTCGCGTTACCCGCCATCTCAGCACGCAGACCCGATTGCGTCTTGGGGGAGGCTGGGTCTAAGGGCTGTCCCGTTTTTTCCAGACATGGTCCGACCCGAGCGCTCCAGCGTGAGCTGAGCGCTCGGGTCGGACCATCGGCAGCGCCGATGGATCGGTGCGGTTCCGGGGCCCGGGGGCGGTCGTGGAACCTGCAGTCTCAGTACGTGACCGGCGTCGCCGGTCGTCCCCGCAAGACGCGTGACGTACCCAACCGAGAAAGGTCAGATGAGCGCATTCGACTACCGGAATTTCGACGACCGCCGCCAGCACTCGCAGAACGCCAAGGCCGCCCTGCTGGCCAAGTTCAAGTCCCGCCCGCCGGCCGATGACCCCGAGGTGATCGCCAAGGCGAAGGCCCGGGCCGCGATCGTCCAGGCCCGTGAAGAGCGCGCCCGCGAGCGCGAGGCCGCCCGGATCGCCGCCGAGCGGAAGGCCGCCGAGGAGAAGCGTCTGCGCGAGGAGGCCGAACTCGCTGCGCGCCTCGCCCGCGAAGCTGCCGAACTCGCCGCCGCCCAGGAGCGCAAGGCTGCCGAACTCGCCATGAAGAAGGCGCAGCGCGATGCCCGCTACGCCGCCCGCAAGGCCAAAGCCAAGCGCTGAAGCTGCCGCGCCGGTCCCGGCGCAGATCGATCACGCGCTCGAACGCCGTCCGCCCCCAGGCGGGCGGCGTTGTCGTTTGGCGGCTCAGGCCTGCAGCGAGCGCTGCCTGCGCAGCAGCGCCGGATACACGTGCCAGAGGCCGCTCAGCACGACGAGGGACATACCGGCCGCGACCGTGCCCGCCGCGCTAGACTTCAGGATCGTCGCCACGACGACGCCGAGATCGGCCGCGATGCCCAGCGCCAAGGTCACGCTCGCGGCGAGCAGGAAGCGGGTCCCCAGCCTGTGGAGGGCGGGCGTGTCCTCGCCTGCATAGACCACGCGGTGGAAGGCGGCGGGCGCCATCAGCCAGATCACCGTCAAGGCGAGGAAGCCGATGGCCACGAGGTGGATCAGCTTCGTGGTGAATGGCAGGGCCTCGAACGTCTCCGAGAAGATGATGACCAGCTGGAAGCCGAGCAACGCCTGGGCACCGGGCAGCATCACCCGCGCCTCGGTGAGCATCTGCTCGATCTTCGTCGCCAGCGACGTGTGCTCGTGCTCCGGTTCGACGCTCATGATGGTGCGCTCCTGTTCGCCGGTGGTGCGGGCCGTCAGCGCTTGCAGCCCGTACCAGAACAGCAGCGCGGTCAGGCCGGCGGCGATGCCGATGGATGCGGCCAACCCGGTCCCGAGAACCGGCTCCGCCGCGAGGAAGAGGTCGGCGCCGAGCGCCAGGGCGAACGGCATCAGCGAGAGGCCGGCGCAGAAGCGGATCACGCCGAGCAGGCGCTTGGTGTCGTGGCCCTGCTCAACCAGCCGGTGATGGATCGACGGCGTGATCAGAAGAGCGACGGCCAGGGTGATGAGCCCCAGCGTGGCGACCCAGACCACGCGGCTGTGAAACGGCAGCTGTTCGAAGGTCGGCCGGAAGGCCCCCTGGAGCTGGAAACCCAGCAGGATCTGCGAGCCCAGAATCAGGATACGGGTCTCGTCGAGGCCGACCTTCAGCTTCTTCGACAGGGACATACGCGACGCGATGCGATGGGATTGGGATGCGGCAATGAGCGATCGCCGTTTCCGGTTCCGGGCTCGGCCGCCCGTGGCGCGTCGTGGGCGTCTTCAGGCGGCGCCCGACCGAGATGCGACCGGTTCGCCGCGGCGCACGATGGTCTCCAGGCAGTCCGGGGTGCCCGCGAAGATGTCGTCGGCCGGTCGCCAGGCGCCGGGCTCGCCGAAGATTCGGATCCGCCGCCATCGTCTCTCTGAAGCGTCCGATCGACCGCCTGTCCCGCTCGACGGCGATGACCGTTCTTCGCAGGTGGCGTTCCTTATAGCTGGACTTCGCCGAGGGGACGGTCCGTCTCTGAACGCATCCACTCTGGGCGGTCCGGCAGGCGCATGCGGAGCGGCAGCCCCGCAACGATCTGCTGCCGACTGGTGTTAAGAGCCGCGCCGGCATGCCGGCTTCGCGGTGCGGCCGGTGATCCGCCCCGAGATCGATCTCAACGGCGAGGAAGCGATGCGGTCTCGAATCATCCTGGCGGCGCTGCCGATCGCGGTATTGGGAGCGAGCCAAGTCGCGGCGCAAGATCGAACCACTGTCACCGCCTGCGAGACGCTGCTCGCCACCCGCCGCATCGATGCCGCGACCGGTTCAGCGCGCGAGGCGCCGGAAGCCGGATGCCGCAAGATTCCGAAAGCCGATATTGGAACCGTGGAGCAGCGGGCGCTGATCGGCGGTGCGCCTTACGAATGCATGACGGTTGCGGGGTCCGGCCGGTGCCTCTGGGTCGTGCCCTGAGGTCGCGCGGCGGGATGGGTGGCGGCGAACCGGCGGTCAGCCGTGCCAGCGTCCCGCACGGGACCAGCATTCTGACTAAGCTTCACGGCAGAGCGATCCGGCCCTATCTCGGCGGATCGCTCTCACGAGGAATACGCTCCGGTATGTTGAGTATCCAAGCCAGGACGCGGGTCCCCGCAATGGTATCGGCCGTGCTGCTTGCAATGATCGTCGGCGAACCGGCTCGGGCCGAGCCGCCGATCCGCAGCCCGGAAGACGCGGCCTGCCGAAACGAGGCCCGCGCCAAGGTCTTCTCCGCCCCGAATCCTCAGGGACTGGAACTCGAAGAGATCGGCCGGCGGATCTACTTCGCCTGCATGGACCGGACGAATCAGGCCGCGGTCCAAACGCCGAAGCGCAAGCATCGCCGGCACCGGCGGCGCTGACGCGCCGCCCGCAGCGCGCGCTCAGGCGTCCAGCGGGGCGCCGATGCGGACGCGCAGCTTGTAACGCAGGACTTCGTTGCCGCCCTCGGCGTTCAGTGCCGACATCAGGCGCAGCAGGTGGCTGAGCGGCGTCGACCGGCACGCGACGGCCTCGGCGATTTGGTCGGCCAGGGGCTTGGCCACAGGCACGAAACGCGGTGCTGGGCTGGCCTGGTGAGTCTGGGGCATGCGCTGCGCTCGTGCTTTGAGACGTTCCAGAAGGCGGCCGGGTGGCTACGCCTTCCGGCCTCCCCGCGCCAGCCCCATTCGCGCATTTACGTAGCCGGCGTCGTGTACCGTCACCGCACTGCAACACAGAGTGCGGGAAACCGTGGAGGGCGCGCGCGACGCTCCAGATTTCCCTTGCTTTTGCCCTCGCTCAGCTCGTGGCCAGCAGCGAGCGATCGAATCCGTCGAGGAGATCCTGCGGGTCTCGGTAGATCGCCACGCAGCCTGCACCGGACAGATCGGCCTCCGGAAAGCCGCCGCAGAGCACACCGATCGTACGCAGCCCGGCCTTCGACGCCGCTTGTGCATCGTAGGGCGTGTCGCCGATCACGATCATCTCGTCCTTGCCGAACCCTTCGAGCTTCTTCGCGGCCGCTTCGAAGATGTCGGGATGCGGCTTCGAACGATCCGCGTCGTCCGAGCTGGTCACGACGTCGACCAGATCGGCGATCCCCAGGATCTCCTGATAGCGCTCGACCTCCGGGCCCTTGCCCGAAGAGGCCAGGGCGATCTTCAGGCCGGCCGCGCGGATGCGCTCGAACAGCGGCCGGACCGCCGGAAAGGGCCGGACCTCTGGCAGAAACTTCTGCTTGAATAGATCCGAGCGGTAGCTCTCGATCTCCTTGCCCTCGCGTTCGATCCGCTCGGCCGGCAGGAACACCGGCATCAGCTCGTCGCCGCCCTTGCCGATCTGGCTGCGGACCTTGGCGGCGTCGGTCTCGACGCCGAAATGCGCGAAGGCCTCCACCCAGGCCTGGGCGTGCAGGTCGACACTGTCGAGCAACGTTCCATCGATGTCGAAGATCACGGCGCGCATCACGGCCCTCCTGGCGGCGCACGGCGTACGCGTCACGGCGGACAACGGTGGCGGCGTCGGCCTGTTCCGGTCGTGGAGGCCTGGGAAACGGCAGGAGCCCGCCCCTCGGTGAAGGGGCGGGCTCCTGAAACAGTCGCGATGACGCAGGAAGCGCCGTCGGCTCAGTGCATCGAGGCCGGGGCGCGGGCCGGCTTGGCCTTGGCGGCAAGACCGGCGGTGACGGCGGCCTTCGAGGCCTTGGCGGTCTTCGCGGCGACCGGCTTGGCCAGCGCGACCTTCGGCGTCACGGTCTTCGCGGCGGCAGTCTTGGGGGCGGCAGTCTTGGGGGCGGCGGCCTTGGCCGGGGCCTTTGGAGCCGCAATCTTGGCGGCAGCCTTCGGGGCGGCAACCTTGGAAGCCGGCGCCTTCGCGGCGACCGGCTTGGCCTCGACGGCCTGGCCGTCCGCCAGCACGACGCCGGCGCGCAGCTCGGCCTCGGCGCGCATCCAATGGGCGACGGCGTGACCGTGGATCCGGCCTTCCTTCTCCCAGATGTAATAGGCGCATTCGCGCACGTGCTGCTCGCTGATCTGCATGGGTCCGATCTCCACTCCGTCCTGGGATCGACGATGCGAGCGGGTGGTTAAAGGCGGGTTAACCTTGTGCCGCTGGGTGGGCCCGGCCGCCCGATCGCCTCAGCCGGGGATGCCCAGAACCCGTCGCGCCTCGGTCAGCAGCACCGCGTGCCGGGCCGCCCCGGGACCGTCGGTCGGCGCCTCGCGCCCGGCCCGGGCGATGATCTCCTGGAACCGCCGCCGGTCGAGGGCGCGGCTTCCGATACTGTCGAGCACGGCGCCGAGCACGGTCCGGACCGCCTCCGTGCGTTCCTCGGCCTCGGCGAGGGCCTCCGCAGCGGTGGCGTCGGCTCGGGCTTCGGCCAGCGCGGCTTCGAGGCCGGTCGTCCGCGAACGCGCGCCCTCCAGCTCGGCGGCGAGGCGCTGCGCATCCTGCCAGGCCAGATCGTGCTGGTGCGTGCGCAGGGCGAGCAGCACCTTCAGCGACGCCGCGTCCTCGCGCGCGGCCTCCAGCTTAGCCTGCGCGGCGCGCAGATCCTTCAGCAACTCCTGCGCGAGCGTCTCTTCTCCGGTTACATCCACCGCCGGCTCCGTCAGCATCCCGTTTGCGCCGTCCTGAAGGGGCGTGGCACGAATGTCCACTCTCCAGGCGCGCGGCCCCGGTTGAGAAAATCCCCTCGCCGGTCCACATGGACGGTGGTGCCTCGGGGCACCTGTCCCGGCCGGCCTTGAACCGGCGCAGCGGAGTTCGCCGACCATGTTCATCCAGACCGAAGCCACGCCGAACCCGGCGACCCTCAAGTTTCTCCCGGGCCGCGTCGTCCTGCCCGAATCCACCTTCGAGGCGCGGGACGCCGAGGCCGCCAACCGCTCGCCCCTCGCGTCCGCGCTGTTCGCCGTCCCGGGCGTCGCCGGCGTCTATTTCGGCCACGACTTCGTCTCCGTGACCAAGGCGGAAGACGGGTCCGAATGGGCTCAGGTGAAGCCCGCCGTGCTCGGCGCGATCATGGAGCATTTTCAGTCCGGCGCCCCCGTGATGGCTGAAGGCGGCCTCGACGACCAAGATGGCGAGGACGAGTTCTACGACGAGGCCGACCACGATACGGTCGTGACCATCAAGGACCTGCTGGAGACCCGGGTGCGCCCGGCGGTGGCCGGCGATGGCGGCGACATCACCTTCCGCGGCTACAAGGAAGGCGTGGTCTATCTCGAGATGAAGGGCGCCTGCTCGGGCTGCCCCTCCTCCACCGCCACCCTGCGGCACGGGGTGCAGAACCTGTTCCGGCACTTCCTGCCGGAGATCCGCGAGGTCCAGGCCGTCTGAGGCCCAACGCGGTCCCCATCGATCCCGATCTGACCGACGCCGGCGGCCGCAAGACCGCCGGCGTTTCGTTTGCCGCGCGCGAGGTCGAGCCAGGCTCGCGCCGGCGCCGCAGGAACTGATCGAGAGGCTCGCTACGACTTGTCACCGATCGGTGAAGCCCGCGATGTCGCTATTCACTTCGTGGCGATCGGACGGCAACGCGCGATAAGGTCAGGAACGCGCAGGTATGAATCCCTTATAGAAATTCCTGATGACTGAATGCGCGAAACGCTTGCAGTCATCAGATCCGTGGGTTTCGACGTCCTGGGCTTGACGTAAGGTTTCGTCAGGTTGTTCGTGCCCGGACGATTCCCGGGGCCCAGCATGAACCTCCTCAGCCGCACGAACATCGTTACGAAGCTTTTGGCGATCAATCTCATCATTGCGGTGATCGTGGGCGGCTACATCTGGTTCGCCCAGTCCCGCATGGTCGTGATCGACGCGATCTACACGAACCTGATCGCCCGGGAGGCGAAGGCCGTGTCGAACGTGCGGCGGACCAATCGCCTGAACAACACGGTGAACTACCTGATGTATCGGACGATCGCCGAGACCGATCCGGAGCAGGTCCGCCAAGCGGGCGCGCAGTTCGACGTCGTCGTGGCGCAGGCCGACAAGACCCTGTCCGATCTCGCACAGCAGGTGCCGGCCTTCTCCGATGCGATCCAGGCGCAGCGCGAGCGCACCGTCCGCTTCGTGGCGGCGGCGTCGGAGGCACGGCGCCTCGCCGTCGCCGGGCAGAAGGACGCCGCCTTGAAGGCGGCGCGTGAGACGAGCGAGCCGATCTTCGCCATCTTGGGAGTCGAGGGGACCAAGCTCGGCGATTCCATCGAAGCCTACATGCGCAAGCGCTCGAGCGACCTCACCGCTGAAACGAACGCGACCCGCTACAGCCTGATCGGCTTCGGCGCCTTCGGCCTGGTCGTCGGCATCCTCTGCTCGCTCCTGGTCTCCACTATCGGCATTACTGGGCCGCTCAACCGCCTGGTCGCGGTGCTCCAGCGCATGGCCAAGGGCGAGATCGAGGCCGAGATCGCGGAGGCGCGCCGGGGCGACGAGATCGGCGCGGTCGGACGGGCGGTGGAGGGCATCAAGGCGATGATGGCCCGAAAAGCCGCCGCGGAGGCCGATCTCAAACGCAAGGCCGACGAAGCCGCGGCGCAGCAGCAGCGGCGCGCGATGGCCGAGCTGGCCGACCGTTTCGAGGTGGCGGTGGGCGGCATCGTCGGCCAGGTCTCAACCTCGGCCACCGAGCTCCAGACCACGGCGCAGACCCTCACCGGCACCGCGACCGAGACCGCCGGCCAGACCAGTGCGGTGGCCTCCGCGGCCGAAGAGGCGGCTGCCAACGTCAACACCGTTGCGGCGGCGGCCGAGGAGCTCGGGGTCTCAATCGGCGAGATCGGCCGGCAGGTCGAGGGCGCGTCCGACCTGGCCCAGAGGACGGTGGGCCAGGCCGACCAGACCGGCGCGCTGATGCAGGAGCTGAGCGGTGCCGTGGCGCGGATCGGCGACGTGGTCGGCCTGATCGCGTCGATTGCCAGCCAGACCAACCTGCTCGCGCTCAACGCGACCATCGAAGCGGCCCGCGCCGGTGAGGCCGGGCGCGGTTTCGCTGTGGTCGCGGCCGAGGTGAAGGAACTGGCGGAGCAGACCGCCAGGGCCACCGACGAGATCGCCGCGCAGATCGGCCGGGTCCAGGGCGCCACCGGCCAGGCGGCCTCGGCGATCGGCTCGATCGTGGGGCTGATCCGCGAGATCAGCGGCGTGGCCACCAGCATCGCCGCCGCGGTGGAAGAGCAAAGCGCCGCGACACAGGAGATCGTCCGCAACGTCGCGCAGGCGGCGAGCGGGACCGGCGAGGTGACGCATAACATCGTCGGGGTGGCGCAGGCGTCCGAGGCGACCGGTTCGGCGGCCGCCCTGGTGCTGGATTCGGCCTCCGAGTTGTCCCGACAATCCGCGCGGCTGAACGCCGAGGTCCACGCATTCCTCTCGGTGGTGCGGGCGGCCTGAGGGTTTCCCGGAGCTGCAGACCGGCGCAAGCCGGCAACACTTCACCGCCAACGCGGTTCTCTCCGCCGCCCCGCGCTGACGGGACGGCGGTTTTGTTCTAACGCTAGGGTCTTCGTGTCCTTCGGGGCAGAATGGGAGCGGTCGTCGGTCCGGTCCGGCATTCGGGAGTGGGCGTGCGTATCCTAGCCATCGACACAGCGCTGGACCTGTGCGCCGCCTGCGTCGCCGCGGACGATGCCGACGCGCCGCTTTCGGCCGAGTCGCTGCCGATGGTGCGCGGCCATGCCGAGGCGCTGCTGCCGCTGATCGAGCGGGTGATCGCCCGGGTCGAGGGCGGCTTCGAGTCGATCGATCGCATCGCCGTGACGGTGGGACCGGGCAGCTATACCGGGTTGCGGGTCGGCCTCTCGGCGGCCCGGGCCATCGGCCTCGCCACCGGCAAGCCGGTCGTCGGCGTCGGCACCCTCTCGGCCCTGCTCGCGCCGCTGCTGGCGGACTCCGTGGAGGGCGTGATCGCCGCCGCAATCGATGCCCGGCACGGCGCGGTCTACGTCCAGGCGCTCGGCTCGAGCGACGGGCTCGCGCCGGCGCACCTCCCGGTGGAGACGGCTGCGGAACGGCTGGGATCGGGCCCCGTGGTGCTCACCGGCTCGGGCGCCACCATGGTCGCGGCCGCCCTGGCCGCCCGCGGGGTCACGGCGCGCGTCGCCGGCCTCGGCGCACCCGAGATCACCGCCGTGGCCTCGCTCGGTCTCGTGGCCGACCCGGCCCAGGCCCTGCCGCGCCCGCTCTACCTCCGCGGGCCCGATGCGCGGCCCCAGGACCATGCCAGGATCGCGCGGCAATGACGCGTCCCCTTCCGTTCTGGCCGCTCGACTGGTGGGCCGCCTGGTGGGACGCCCTCACCCCCGAGCCCTACGTGGCGCCGCTCGCCGACGCCGCGCAGGCGCCGGCGCTGGCTCGGCTGCACGCCACCGCCTTCGCCCGGCCCTGGGAGGCCCACGAGTTCGAGCGCATGCTGTGCGAGCGCTCGACGCAGGCCCATGCCCTGTGGCGGGCCGGGACGCTCCAGGGCTTCGTCCTGTCGCGCCGCGCCGCCGACGAGGCCGAGATCCTGACCGTGGTGCTGTCCCCGGCGCTTCGCGGCGGCGGTCATAGCCGCCGGCTCCTGCGCGAGCACCTCTCCAGCCTGGCGCATGCCGGGATCAGCCGGGTCCATCTGGAGGTCGACGAGGGCAACGTCCCCGCACTCAAGCTCTACGCCCGACACGGCTTCCGCAAGGTCGGCGAGCGCACCGGCTACTATCTCAAGGCCGACGGCAGCCGGGCGACCGCGCTGACCATGAGCGCCGACCTGTAACGGCGTGAGCCGCCTCGGCCTCATCGGGCGCTGCGTTCTGCTCGCCCTCGCCTTCCTGGTGCTGGCGCCGCCGCACTGGATCGCGATGCGGCTGCTCGGCCGCCGGACGACCGTGGCACCGATCCTGTTCCATCGCCTCTTCCTGTGGCTGTTCTCCGTCCGGGTGATGCAGTCCGGGACGCCGCCGGATCCCGGCGAGGCGGCACTGGTGCTGTCGAACCACGTGTCGTGGCTGGACATCGTGGTGATCGGCTCGCTGCGGCCGCTCTCCTTCGTGGCGAAATCGGAGATCGCCAGCTGGCCGGTGATCAACGCGCTGGCGGCGCTCCAGCGCACGATCTACATCGACCGGCAGCGCCGCGGGGCCACCGCCACGGTGAGCACCGCGATGGGCCATCGCCTGGCCGAGGGCGAGTTGGTGGTGCTGTTCGCGGAGGGGACCACCGGCGACGGCAACCGGCTGCTGCCGTTCCGTTCGGCGCTGGTCGGCGCGGCGCGGGCCGCCCTGCAGGCCGAGGCCGGACGGGGCCGTGTGCGCCTCCAGCCGCTGGCGATCGCCTATCCCCGGCGCAACGGCCTGCCGGTGGTGCGCTCCGAGCGGTCCGAGATCGCCTGGTACGGCGACATGGACCTGGCGCCGCATCTCGCGACCTTCGTGCAGGGCGGCCCGATCGACGTCCAGGTGGTCTGGGGCAAGCCGATCACCTTCGAGGCGACCACCGACCGCAAGGTCGCCACTGCGGCCGCGGAAGCCGAGGTGCGCGCCGCCCTGACGGGCATCCTCACCGGTCGCGGGGAGGCCCAGCCGACGCTCGGTGCCCGGCCGGCCCCACCCGGTCTCGATCTCGGTGGATCCGAGATCGCGACGGTCTGAGACGCCTTAGGGCGACCGGAACCCGTCGGTTCCCCCGTTCTTGCCCGCCGCCAAGCGACCCGGTGACGTGCTGCATCCGGCCGTCGGCCGCCGCGTTGGGTCGCTTCGCGGCCCGCACAATCATGCCGCGGTCAGATCGACCCGCCGACCGCGACGACCCGGTAAAACCACCCCATGAATACATGATGCATGTGAGTTGAGCGGCTGGTGGGCCTCTGATAGCTAGGCCGAAACCCGTGAAGTCGGGGTATCGGAGGACGCCCGTTGCAACCCTGGAACCAGGTCTATGATCCGTTCGGGAGCCCATGGCTCTCGACGCTGGCCGCCTCTGTCCCGGTGATCGCCCTGCTCGCCATGATCGCGAGCGGGCGCGTGAAAGCCCATATCGCCGCCGTCATCGCGCTGGGCCTCGCCCTACTGGTCGCCATCGTCGGCTTCGGCATGCCGGCCGGGCTGGCGTCCCGGGCCGCGATCCTCGGGATGGTCACCGGCTTCTTCCCGATCGGCTGGATCATCCTCAACGTCATCTTCCTCTACCGGCTGACGGTGGAGAAGGGCTGGTTCTCGGTGCTGCAGCAATCGGTGGCCGGCATCACCGCCGACCGGCGCCTGCAGCTCCTGCTGGTGGCCTTCGCGTTCGGCGCCTTCTTCGAGGGCGCGGGCGGGTTCGGCACGCCGGTGGCCGTCACCGGGGCGATCCTGATCGGGCTGGGCTTTTCGCCGCTCGCGGCTTCGGGCCTGTCGCTGATCGCCAACACCGCGCCGGTGGCCTTCGGGGCGCTCGGCGCGCCGATTCAGGGCCTGGCCTCGGTCACCGGGTACCCGCCCGAGATACTGGGCGCGATGATCGGGCGGCAGCTGCCGCTGTTCTCGCTCATCGTGCCGTTCTGGCTGATCTGGGTGTTCGCGGGCTTCCGCGGCATGGTCCGGGTCTGGCCGCCGATCCTGGTCTGCGCCGGATCCTTCGCGGCCGCGCAGTTCCTGATCTCGAACTACGTCAATCCGTGGATCGTCGATATCGGCGCCTCGATCGCGTCGATGCTCGCTCTCGTGCTGTTCCTGAAGGTCTGGCAGCCGCGGGAGATCTGGACATCGCCGGCCCTGCGCGGCCACGACCCGTCCCTGGCCCTGGCGACCCCGCGCCCGTCGCCGCTCGGCGCCGGCGTTCCCGGCACGCCCCCGGTGCATATCGGCACGCGCACGGCTTCGCAGCGCGAGATCCTGCTGGCCTGGCTGCCGTGGATCATCCTCTCGGTGGTCGTCGCGATCTGGGGCACCGGCTGGTTCAAGGGCATCGTGAACCCGCTCTTCACCTGGAAATACGAGGTGCCGGGCCTGCACAACGCGATCATGAAGGTGCCGCCGGTGGTGGCCAAGCCGGTGCCTGAGGGCGCGGTCTTCCTGTTCACCTACATGTCCTACACCGGGACCGGGGTGCTGATCGCGGCGATCATCTCCGGGCTGATCATGCGGTTCTCGCCGCTGCGCCTTGTCACCGCCTATATCGAGACGATCTGGGCGCTGCGCTTCTCGCTGATCACCATCGCGGCGATGCTCGCGCTCGGCGTGCTCACCCGCTACGCCGGCGTCGACGCCACGCTGGGCCTCGCCTTCGCGGGCACCGGCATCCTGTACCCGTTCTTCGGCACGCTGCTCGGCTGGCTGGGCGTCGCGCTGACCGGGTCGGACACGGCGTCGAACGTCCTGTTCGGCGGGCTGCAGCGGATCACCGCCGAGCAGCTCGGCCTGTCGGGCGTCTTGATGGCGGCGGCGAACTCGTCGGGCGGCGTGATGGGCAAGATGATCGACGCGCAGTCGATCGTCGTCGCCTCAACGGCCACCGGCTATTTTGGCCAGGAGGGCACGATCCTGCGCTTCGTGTTCTGGCACTCGATCGCGCTGGCCTGCCTGGTCGGCCTGTTCGTGATGCTCCAGGCCTACGTGCCGTTCTTCCAGGACATGGTGCTCGCCGTCCCGGCTCCCGCGGCGGTCGCCCACTGAACGGGTGGCGGGCAACCCCCGCCGCCCCTCTCGAACCACACGCCGGATCGCCCCACCTGCCGGGCGGTCCGGCGTTTCTCGTGGGGCTTCCGCGGCCGGAAGGCGTCGCGACGATCCGCGCGATCCATGCTACAGGCCTGCGGCCGGCCGATCCGCGCAGGATCGGCGCCGGCATATCGGACGAGCGGACGGTTGAGGGCGGCACGCGTTGAAGAAGGCCTTCGTCAAATCCTACGGTTGCCAGATGAACGCCTACGACGCGGCCCGCATGGCCGACGTGCTGGGCGCTGAAGGGTTCACGCCGACCGATTCGGTGGAGGAGGCCGACGTCGTCGTCCTCAACACCTGCCACATCCGCGAGAAGGCCGCCGAGAAGGTCTATTCCGAGCTCGGCCGCCTGCGCGTTCTCAAGGGCGAGCGGGAGGCCCGCGGCCTCGACACCCGGATCGTCGTCGCCGGATGCGTCGCTCAGGCCGAGGGTGCCGAGATCCAGGCCCGCCAGCCCGCGGTCGACGTGGTGGTCGGTCCCCAGAGCTATCACCGCCTGCCCGACCTCCTGGCCCGCTCCCGCGAGCGCCGGGTGGTCGACACCGAATTTCCGGTCGAGGACAAGTTCACCCATCTGCCCCGGCGCCGCACCTCCGGGCCGGCCGCCTTCCTCACTGTGCAGGAGGGCTGCGACAAGTTCTGCGCATTCTGCGTGGTACCCTATACCCGGGGTGCCGAGGTCTCGCGCCCTGTATCGGCGGTGCTGGCGGAGGCCGAGAAGCTCGTGCAGGGCGGCGCCCGCGAGCTCACGCTGATCGGCCAGAACGTCAACGGCTATCACGGGCTTGGGCCCGACGGCGCCCCGGTTGGGCTCGCGGATCTCATCAGGGCGGTCGCGAAGATCCCCGGGCTCGCGCGGATCCGCTACACCACGAGCCACCCCAACGATTTCGACGACGCGCTGGTCCGGGCCCATGCCGAGGTGCCGGCCCTGATGCCGTACCTGCACCTGCCGGTGCAGTCTGGCTCGGACCGGATCCTCGCCGCCATGAACCGCAAGCACACGCGCGACGCGTATCGCAGCCTGATCGACCGCGTGCGTGCCGCCCGGCCGGACGTCGCGCTGTCCTCCGACTTCATCGTCGGCTTCCCCGGCGAGACCGACGCCGATTTCGCCGACACCCTGGACCTGGTGCGTGAGATCGGCTTCGAGAGCGCGTTCTCGTTCAAGTACAGCCCCCGCCCCGGCACCCCGGCGGCCGAGCGCGTTGACATGGTCCCCGAGACGGTGATGGCCGAGCGGCTCGCCGAGCTGCAGGCGCTGCTGGACGAACAGCGCTACGCCTATCAGCGGGCCGCTGTCGGCCAGGTCTTCGATGTCCTGGTCGAGAAGGCGGGGCGGCACCCCGGCCAGGTCGCGGGCAAGACGCCGCACCTTCTGGCTGTGCAGTTCGACGCGGCGCCCCACCATATCGGGTCGGTCGTGCCGGTCCGGATCGTCCGGGCCGGAACCAACAGCCTGTTCGGGCAGCTTGCCTCCGAGGCCGTTGCGGCGTGAGGATCGTATCGATGGGGATGGCGGTGAGGATCACAGGTTGAGCGCGTCGGACGGGTCTGGCGTGCGCGGCGCCCTGCGGGGTCGCGGGCCGGCGGCGCGGCCGCCCGGATCGGACGAGACGGTCGAGGTGCCGCTGACCTTCGACGACAACCGCCTCGCGAGCCTCGTCTTCGGTCAATACGATCAGAACGTCGCCCATATCGAGCGCCGGCTCGACGTCACCGCCACCGCGCTCGGCAACCACCTCGTCATCAAGGGCCCGCCCGACGCCGCCGAGAAGGCCAGGCGGGTGTTCCAGAAGCTCTACGCCCGGGTGCGGACCGGCGGCAGCACCCTGACGCTCGGCGATGTCGACGGCGCGATCCGGGAGGCCACCGCCCAGGCGACCCTGTTCCCCGCCGAGGACATCGCCGCCGAGGCCGACAAGCCGCATTTCGAGCAGATCGCCACTCGCAAGCGTGGGGCGGTGCGAGCGCGCAACCAGGCGCAGGACCAGTACATCAAGCTGCTGCGGACCAACGAGCTGGTCTTCGCGGAAGGCCCGGCCGGCACCGGCAAGACCTGGCTCGCGGTTGGCCACGCGGTCTCGCTGCTCGAGCAGGGCCATGCCGAGCGCCTGATTCTGTCCCGGCCCGCGGTGGAGGCCGGCGAACGCCTGGGCTTCCTGCCCGGCGACATGCGGGACAAGGTCGATCCGTATTTGCGCCCGATCTACGACGCCCTCTACGATTTCATGGAGGCGCGCCACGTCGACCGTGGGTTGCAGACCGGGATCATCGAGATCGCGCCGCTCGCCTTCATGCGCGGGCGCACCCTGACCAACGCGGTGGTGCTCCTCGACGAGGCGCAGAACACCACCTCCATGCAGATGAAGATGTTCCTGACCCGCCTCGGCGAAGGCTCGCGCATGATCATCACCGGCGACCCCAGCCAGGTCGACCTGCCGCCGGGCCAGAAATCCGGCCTCGTGGAGGCGGTGAACGTCCTCGACGGCGTGGAGGGAATCGGCCGGGTGACCTTCAAGGACGTGGACGTGGTCCGTCACGACCTCGTGCGCCGGATCGTCACCGCCTACGAGCGTGCCTCGCACGGCGACGGCGATGCCGATCGAAATCCCAACCCCCGGCGTCGGCCGCTGGCGTGAGCACGCCCCACGACATCGACCTCACGGTCGAGGACGAGCGCTGGGAAACCGCGATCCCAGACCTCGAATCGCTGGTGATCCGCGCGGTCGAAGCCGGGCTGGCTGCCGCCCCCGAGCCGCCGGACGGGCCCGTGGAGGTCAGCGTCATGCTGACAGACGACGCCACCGTCCAGGAGCTCAACCGCACCTGGCGCAACAAGGATAAGCCAACCAACGTGCTGTCCTTCCCGGCCGCCCCGCAGCCCCGGCATGCGGGCGCCGCGCTGCCGCTCGGCGACGTGGTCCTTGCCTACGAGACCCTTGTGCGCGAGAGTGCCGAGCAGTCGAAGCCGCTCCAGAATCACCTCGTGCACCTCCTCGTCCATGGCACCCTGCATTGTCTCGGTCAGGACCACGAGAACGGCGAGGCCGAGGCCGAGGCCATGGAGGCGCTCGAAGTCGCGGCCCTCGCGACCCTGGGCATTCCAGATCCTTATGCCTGAGCGGCCGATTCCCCACCGCCCCCAGATCCGAGAGACATGAGCAACGATCGAAGTCGCGGCGCGGCCCTGGCCGCGCCCAGTTCCACCGAGGGTGAGTCCCAGACCCGGGACCCCTGGTACGACCGCCTGTTGCAGGCGCTCCACCTCAAGCCGCGCGATTCGCTGCGCGAGGGGCTTGAGGAGGCCCTCGCCGAGCCCGATGCCGGCGAGAGCGGTCTCACCCCCCTCGAGCGGGTGATGCTCAAGAACGTGCTCGGCCTGCACAAGGTGCGGGTCGACGACGTAATGGTCCCGCGGGCCGACATCGTCGCGGTCTCGAACGATACCAATCTCGGCGATCTGCTCAAGCTGTTCCGCAGCGCCGGCCATTCCCGCCTGCCGGTCTATGGCGAGACGCTGGACGACCCCCGCGGCATGGTCCACATCCGCGATCTGGTCGACCACATCGCCGCCAAGGCCGAGCCTGCCCGGCGCAGCGCGGCAGCCGCGGTCCGGCCCGCCACGCCCGCCGAGAGCGAGGCCGACGCCACCGTCGCGCCGCGCACCACCCGGCGCCCGCCCACCCGGATGCACCGGTCCCTCGACCTCGGCAAGGTCGATCTCACCACCACGCTCGCCGCCGCCCGCATCCAGCGGCCGGTCCTGTTCGTGCCCCCGTCCATGCCGGCCATCGACCTGCTGGTGCGGATGCAGGCGACGCGCACCCACATGGCCCTGGTCATCGACGAGTATGGCGGCACCGACGGGCTGATCTCCATCGAGGACCTGATCGAGGTCGTGGTCGGCGATATCGAGGACGAGCACGACGTCGCCGAAGCCAAGCAGGTCCAGCGGGTCGACGGCGAGGACGAGGTGTTCGTGGCCGATGCGCGCACGCCGCTCGCCGAGGTCTCCGAGGCCACCGGCGTCGACCTCGTGGCCGCGGTCGGCGACATGGCCGAGGAGATCGATACGCTGGGCGGCATGATCGTCACCCTGGCCGGCCGGGTCCCGTCCCGGGGCGAGCTCATCGCGGGGCCGGGCAACCTCGAATTCGAGGTGCTCGACGCCGATCCCCGCCGCCTGAAGCGGCTCCGCTTCCACAAGGGCGCGGCGCGGATCAGCACGGTGGTGCCGCTGGCGCTGCCCCCGCCCACCCCGGCGCCGGTGCCCGAGACGCCGCATCCATGAGGATCTTCACGTGACGGGTTCTGCGTGGCGGTCCTGACCGTGGGGCACGCCCGGGACGTGGCCGCCCCGAGCAGCCCGCTCGGCCGCCCCGCCCCGGGCTTCGTGCGGGCGATCGCCCGGCTGAAGGGCTGGCGCCGACTCGGCCTCGCCTGGCTCGCCGGCGCCCTGGGCGCGCTGGCGATGCCGCCCTACGGGTTCCTGCCGGCCCTGGCCGTCTCCCTGTCGGTGGCGGTCTGGCTGATGGACGGGGCGGCCGCGGACCGGACCGCGCCGCGGCGCCTCTGGCCCTGTTTCGTGGTCGGCTGGGCCTGGGGCTTCGGCTACCTCACCGCCGGCCTGTGGTGGCTCGGGCAGGCCTTCCTGGTGGAGGCCGACGAGTTCCTGTGGGCGATGCCGCTCGGCGTCGTTGGCCTCCCCTTCGCGCTCGGCCTGTTCTACGGCGCCGGGTTCGGCGCCGCCGGCCTGCTCTGGCTGCGCGGTCCGGCCCGGATCGCCGCCCTCGCCTTCGGGATCGGCGCCGCCGAATGGCTGCGCGGCCACCTGTTCACGGGCTTCCCCTGGAACACCCTCGGGATGGCGCTCGCCCAGAACCTCTGGCTGATGCAATGGGGCGCCGTGATCGGCCTCTACGGCCTGACGGTGCTGGCGGTTCTGATCTGCGCCGCCCCGGCGACCCTCGCCACCGGCTCGCATCCGCGCAGCCGGTTCGGGCCGAGCGCCGCCGCCGCGATCGTGCTGATCGGCATGGCGCTCTACGGGGCCGCGCGCCTCGGGCCGCCCGATCCGGTGGTGGCGGGCGTCCGCCTGCGCCTCGTCCAGCCGAACCTGCCGCAGGATGCCAAGTTCCGGCCCGAGAACCGCGCCGACATCGTCGACCGCTACATCGAGCTAAGCCAGCGTCCGACCGAGGGCGGCGCGCCCGAGCCGACCCATATCGTCTGGCCGGAATCGGCCTTCCCGTTCCTGATCCAGCGCGATCCCGACGCCCTGGCCAAGGTGGCGGCGGGCCTCAAGCCCGGGCAGCAGCTCGTCACCGGTGCGGCCCGGGCCGAAGAGCCCCTGCCAGGCGAGCGCCTGCGCTACTTCAACGCCGTCATGGTGATCGGGCCGGACGGCGTGATCTCCGACACCTACGACAAGGTCCATCTCGTCCCGTTCGGCGAGTACCTGCCGGCCCCCCTCGACGCCGCACTGCGGGCGCTCGGCCTCCGCCAGTTCGTGGCGATCCCCGGCGGCTTCTCGGCCGGCACCCTGGCGGCCCAGCGGATCCTGTCCGTGCCGGGCCTACCCCCGGTGGCGGCCACGATCTGCTACGAGGCGATTTTTCCGCACGCGATACTTCCGGCGACGGCTGCCTCGGTGCCGCGGCCGCCCGGGCTGATCCTAAACGTCACCAACGATGCCTGGTTCGGCGACACGCCGGGCCCGCGCCAGCATCTGGCCCAGGCGCGGCTGCGCGCCGTCGAGGAGGGCCTGCCGCTGGTGCGGGACGCCAATACCGGGATCTCCGCCGTGATCGACCCCCATGGCCGCATCGTCGCCCGGACCGAGCTCGATCAGGAAACCTGGCTCGATGCCGACCTGCCCGCCCGGATCGTCGGCGGCACCCTGTACGGGCGGCTTGGCGACGCCGTCTTCGCGCTGATGCTGGCCGCCTGCCTGGGCGGCGCCCTCACGGCCCGGCGGCGGGCATGACCCCTGAGCGTACGGCCCCGGGCCGGATCCTGTTGGGCCTCGCGCTGATGCTGGTGGCGTTCAACCTGCGCCCGGCGCTGAGCACGATCGGCCCGCTGCTGGCGACGATCCGGGAGAGCACCGGTCTGAGCGCCGGGGGCGCCGCGATCCTGACCACCCTGCCGGTCCTGTGCCTCGGCATCGCCTGCGCCCTGGCGGCGCCGCTGATCCGCCGGATCGGGCCCGATGTCGCCGTGCTCGTCGGCGCCACGATCCTCGCCGCCGGCCTGACCCTGCGCGGGCTCGGCGGCCTCGGGCCCCTCTTCGTCGGGACGGCGCTCGCCGCTATCGGGATCGGGCTCGACAACGTGCTCCTGCCGGCGCTGGTGAAGCGTGACTTCGCCGGCAGCGGCGGCCTGATGACTGGCCTCTACACCATGACCCTGTGCCTCGGCGCGGCCGCAGGCGCGGGCGCCGCCGTGCCGGTGGAGCACGCGCTCGGCGGCGGATGGCCCTCGGCGCTGGCTGTCTGGGCATTGCCGGCGCTGGTGGCCGCCTTCCTGTGGATCCCGTTCGCCCGCCGCACGGCCACGACCCGGGCGCCGTCCGCCGGACGTCTGCTGCGCGATCCGCTCGCCTGGTGGGTCACGGGCTTCATGGGCCTGCAATCCTCGCTCGCCTACACCCTGTTCGGCTGGCTGCCGCTGCTGCTCCAGGCCCGCGGCCTCTCGGCGCTCGACGCCGGCCTCTACGCCTCGCTGATGACGTTGATCCAGGCGCCCGGCGCGCTGCTCACCGCTATGCTGGCCGCCCGGGCGCGGGACCAGCGCGCCTGGATCGTCGCCATTCCGGGGCTTACGGCGGTGTCCTTCCTGGTGCTCGCCTTCGGCCCCGAGGCTCTGCGCATCCCCGCCGCCTGCGCGCTCGGCTTCGGCATCGGCGGCTGCTTCGGCCTGGGGTTGACCCTGATCGTCCTGCGCGCCGCGGATGCCGCCAGCGCCGCCGGTCTCTCGGCCATGGCGCAGGGCATCGGCTATACCGGCGCCTGCCTCGGCCCCCTCGCCTTCGGGCTCGCCCACGAGGCGACCGGCGGCTGGGGGCTGCCGGGCGCTCTGTTTGTCACCATCGCCATCGTGGCGATCTTGGTCGGGCAAGCCGCCGGCCGCGACCGCAAGGTCAGCGCCGCTGCGCCGGATCCGGGCAGCGCACCGCTTCCACCGCCGCTGCCGGCCGGCGGCTGCTGATTGAGGCGGCGGACGCCGCATAGCAGCCCCTCGTCCGTCGGTTGCCTGTCCGCGCAACAGTCGAGTTCGCATGGCCCGACAGCTGCGCCGAGAACTCTTGACGCGAGAGGCGACCAGGCCGGGATAACCTGAATTATTCCGTCGAGTCAGCGTCTGCGCGAGACCGGCGCGTTGCTTCGGGTAACGGTATGGCACGTATCAATAAGTCTTTGCTTCTTCTGGTTGCAGCCGCGATCGTTGCACTTCCACTGACGATCGCGGGCGCCGAGGCGCGCGGGTTCGGCCCCGGCTTCCACGGCGGGATCGGGACCCGGGTCGGCGCCTGGGGACGGCCCCTCGGGCCGGTCCGGCCGGGCCCAGCCATCGTTGGCTGGCGGGGCCACCGGCCCAGCTTCGCGTTCCGACGTCCCTATGTCTATCGCCCCCGGTACGACGATTATTATGGCTACGGTCTCGCGGGCTTCGGTCTCGGCTTCGGCCTGGGCACCTTGTGGGGCGATCTCGGTGATCCGTTCTACGACGACGCCTATGTCTACGCGCCGCGGATCTACCGGCGCTCGGTCTACGTGGCGCCTGCCGACGTGCCGCCCGTGGTCGAGACGGACCCAGCCGATCTCGCAGCCGCGGTGGCGGCCTGCGCCCGCCGCTTCAGGACCTACGATCCAGTGACCCAGACCTATCTCGGCCGGGGGCACGTCCGGCGCCATTGCCCGTAAGCGGCAAGCGCACGTCGGGTCGCGGTCAAGAGAAAGGCCCCGCGGGCTGTCACCCGCGGGGCCTTCCATCGGTCAGGTTCGGTTCGGCGCGAGACTTACTCCGCGGCGACCCGGTGGGCCGGGGAACCGTCCGTGTAGGTCTCGGCCTGCAGACGCTTGTGCGGAGCGGCGCGGCCCGGCAGCGGCGGCAGGGCCTTGGCCTTCTCCAGATCGATGCCCGCACCCTCAGCGACGCGGCGGCCGTAATCCTCGTCCGCGTGCCAGAAGTGCCAGACCATCCGCAGCTGGATCGGCTCCGGGCACTGCTTCATGTCGGCCACGAGGTTGGCGATCAGGTCCTCACGCTCCCAATCCTGGAACGAGCGGTACCGGACGCCAGCCTGGGTGTAGTCGTCCTCGGTGCGCGAGGTCTGGTAGCGGCCGAGCTGGCCCTGCACCGGCTGGTGGTAGTCCTTTGCCGGCTTCGGGGCCTCGCGCAGGCCCTCGGCCAGGGTCGAGGGCTCGTAGTTGATGTGCTTGTTCGGGCCGGTCCCGTCGACCGTGTAGGTCATCTGGCCGTCCCGCTGGTTCGAGTAGACCTTCACGCCGGGCTGCGGCGCATTGATCGGCAGCTGCAGGTAATTAGCGCCGACGCGGTAGCGCTGTGTATCCGAGTAGGACAGGGTCCGGCCCTGCAGCATCTTGTCGTCCGAGAAGTCGATGCCGTCGACCAGCACGCCGGTGCCGAAGGCCGACTGCTCGACCTCAGCGAAGAAGTTGTCCGGCACCCGGTCGAGCACCATGCGGCCCACCGGCAGCAGCGGGAACTGGTCCACCGGCCACAGCTTCGTGTCGTCCAGCGGATCGAACGACAGTTGCTCGTTCGGGCCGTCCGGCATGATCTGCACGCAGAATTCCCACTCGGGGAAGTTGCCGGCCTTGATGTTGTCGTACAGGTCGCGGGTCGCGTGGCCGATATCCTTGGCCTGGATCTCGGAGGCCTGCTGCGAGGTCAGATTGCGGACACCCTGCTTCGGCTCCCAGTGGAACTTGCAGAGCACAGCCTCGCCCTGGTCGTTGACCAGCTTGTAGGTGTTGACGCCCGAGCCTTCCATCTCGCGATAGTTGGCGGGGATGCCCCATGGCGACTTGAGGTGCGTCACCATGTGGATCGACTCGGGGTGCTGGGCCACGAAGTCGAAGAAGCGCCAAGCCTCCTGGCGGTTGGTCACCGGATCCGGCTTGAACGCATGGATCATGTCGGGAAACTTGATCGCATCCCGAATGAAGAACACCTTGAGGTTGTTGCCAACCAGGTCCCAATTGCCGTCGACGGTCTTGAACTTCACCGCGAAGCCGCGCGGGTCGCGCTCAGTCTCCGGGCTCTCCTTGGCGCCGGCCACGGTGGAGAAACGCACGAACATCGGCGTCTTGACGCCGGTCTCGGTCAGCACCCGGGCGCGGGTGTACTTCGAGGCCGGCTCGTCGCCGATCTTGCCGTAGGCCTCGAACCAGCCGTGAGCGCCGGCGCCGCGGGCGTGCACGACGCGCTCCGGGATCCGCTCACGGTCGAAATGGGTGATTTTCTCGATGAACTGGTAGTTCTCGAGCGTCGCGGGGCCCCGCTCACCGACCGTGCGGGTGCTCTGGTTGTCGCGGACCGGATGGCCCTGGCGGGTGGTCAGGATCGGGCGTTGATCGCTCATGCGTCTCGTCTCTCCGTGAAGTCCGTGAGCGGCATATGGGGCCGACTCGCCAGACTGAAACCGTTCCAACGAGGTTATGGACCGCTCCAGGCACCTTGGCTAATGCATCGTCGCAAACGCCGTGATAGACGCAGCCTATGAACCTGTCCGGTCTGTCGCTGCGCGACCTGGAATATGTCGTCGCCGTCGCCGATGAGGGTCATTTCGGCCGGGCCGCCGAGCGCTGCAACGTCAGCCAGCCGACCCTGAGCGTGCAGGTCCGCAAGCTGGAAGCGGCCCTCGGGCTCACCCTGTTCGAGCGCTCGAACCGCCGGGTGCTGCTCACCGAGGCCGGCCAGGGGATCGTTCGGCAGTCGCGCATCGTCCTGGCCGAGGCCCAACGCCTCTTGGCGCTCGCCACCGAGGGCCGCGGCTCGCCGCTCACCGGTCGGCTGGTCCTGGCCGCGATCCAGACGCTCGGCCCCTACTTCTTCCCGCTTGTGCTGCGGCCGTTGCGCCAGCAATACCCGCTGCTGACGCTGTCCCTGTCGGAATCGCGCACCGCCGAGATCGTCGAGGGCCTGCGCGACGGACGCATCGACGCCGCCCTGGTCTCCCTCCCCCTGCCCCCGGTCGGGCTGGCGGTGGCGCCGCTCTTCGTCGAGCCGTTCTGGCTCGCCTGCCCGGCCGAGCACGCGCTCGCCCGCGGCGGCGCCCTCTCGGCCACCGAGATCGCCGGGCCGGACCTGCTACTCCTCGACGAGGGCAATTGCCTGCGCGACCAGGCGATCGCGGCCTGTGGCGCGGGCTCCTCGGTCGGGCGCCATGCCACCAGCCTGGAGACCCTGCGCTCGATGGTGGCGGCCGGGAGCGGCTATACCCTGCTGCCGGCGCTCGCCGTTCCCCCCGGCCCCGACCCGACCGGCCTGACCGTCACCCGGGCCTTCGATGTCGACGGCCCCGGCCGCACCATCGCGCTGGCCTGGCGGGCGAGCGACCCCCGCGCCCCAGGCCTCGCGAACCTCGCGGCGTTCTTCCGCGCGCACGCGCCCGCCGGCACTGCGGCCTGCCGGGATGGGGCGGAGTAGTTTAGCCGGTTTGGGTTCTGGGCATGGGCCATCCGGACCGTGATCTGAGGGGGCCGCTGGACCCGTCTGTCCGACCCTCGGCCTCATCCTGAGGCGCCGGANNCGTCCGGCGCCTCAGGATGAGGGAGAGATTGGGATATCCGTTGCTTGGAATGCGTCTGCGACCGAGATCGCGAAGCCGAAGAGACGCTGATAAATGCCTCTCTGTGAGAGAATAGGCGGCCGACGAAAAGTGGTGCCGTCAGGAGCACATGCATGCGGCGCAGACTGATCGCGACCCTGGTCGCCCTCCTCACCCCCGCGACCACCCTCGCTGCGTCCCGAGACACCTTCGCCCGGATCGACGCCATCGACCGCGCCTCCCTGGTCATGACCGTGGAGGCCGGCATCGTCCCGCGGGACCTCGGGGCGCGGATCGCCCGGGCCCTCGACCAGGTCGCCGCGGAGGCCGCCAAGCCGGGGGCCGAGCGGCCGGACGATTACCTGCGGATCGAGCCGCTGATCACCGCGATCGCCGGCCCGGACGCGACCCGAATGCATTCCGGCCGCAGCCGGCAGGACATCATCCCGACCGTGCTGAAGCTCGACCAGCGGGACCGGCTGCTCGATCTCGCCGAGGCCCTGGACAAGACCCGGGCCGCCCTGCTGGCCGTCGCCGAGCGGGAGGCCGACACGATCGTCCCCGCCTACACCAACGGCGTGCAGGCGCAGCCGACGACGCTCGGCCATTACCTGCTCGGCTATGCCGGCGCGCTGGCCCGCGACGCCGATCGCCTGCGGGAGAGCTGGGCGCGCGCGAACCTGTCGCCGCTCGGCGCCGCGGCGCTCGGCACGTCGAGCTTCCCGGTGGATCGCGTCCGCCTAGCCCGGCTGCTGGGCTTCGATGCGCCGGTGGAGAACAGCTACGATGCCGGCCAACTCGCCCCGATGGATCTCGGCCTGGAGTTGACCGGCCTGTCCGCCAACCTCGCCACCACGGCCGGCAGCTTCGCGCAGGATCTCTACGCGCAGTATCACCAGACCCGGCCATGGATCCTGCTGCGGGAGGGCGCACTGACCGGCCCGAGCAGCATCATGCCGCAGAAGCGCAATCCGGTGGCGCTCTACAGCCTGCGCATGAAAGCGAGCGACGTGGTCGGTGCCGCGCAGGCCTTCGTCATCATGGCCCACAACGTCGAGTCCGGTATGCCGGACTACAAGCGCAACCAGGCCGAGCCGCCGGGCCGGACGGTCTCCGAGGCGGCCGAGACCTGCCGACGCTGGACCCGCGTGCTCGACGGGCTGGTGATTGACCGCGACCGGGCCGCCGACGAGGTCGCGGCGGATTATTCCACCACCACGGAGCTTGCCGACACGCTCCAGCGCGAGGCCGACGTGCCGTTTCGGCTGGGGCACCATTTCGCCTCCGAGCTGGTGAGCTACGGCCGCAGCCACGACCTGCGCCCGGCCGACCTACCCTTCGCCGAGGTGAAGCGGATCTACGCAGAGGCCGCCGCCGGCTCGGGCCTGAAACCGGATCTGCCCCTCGACGAGGCCCGGTTCCGGGCCGCCCTGTCGGCCCGCGGCATGATCGAGGCGGCCAAGGGCCTCGGCGGCCCGCAACCTGGGGAGGTCCGGCGCATGCTCGCGGCCGCCCGAACGCGCCTCGACGCCGACCGGACCTGGCTGGCCGATCGCCGCTCCGCGCTCGCGGCGGCAAGCGGCCAATTAGATGCGGCCTTCGCGGCGCTCACCCAGGCGCCATAAGAGCGTCCGACGCTGCCCCAACCCAAATCCCTCATCCTGAGGCGCCCGCGTGAGCGGGCCTCGAAGGAGCCCTCCAGCCAGCCTTGCGGTCCCTGGAGGGTCCCTTCGAGGCTGCTGCGCCACACCTCGGGATGACGGGGTGGGTGGGATAAGCCATGTGGCGGGCGGCAAGCGGTCGACATGCTCAGGTTTTAGAGAAACGGATTCCGGCAACCCCGCACGAACACCGGAGCTCGCCCGCCCCGCCATCGGCATTCCCGACAATCTTTGCCGTGACAGGGCCCATATTGCAGTGTAGCGGGCCTCCGCCCGGCAATCAGTGCGGGTGAATCCCCCACCGGTCGCCTTGCCCTCCTCCCGCACCCTCGGCCTATGGGCCGCCCTCGCCGTCGCGTCGGCAGCCATCTCGTATGGCCTGCTGCAGGCGGGCTTCCCCGCAGCGCTGCTGCTCGGCCCGATGATCGCGGCGATCGCCTTCGGGGTCGCCGGCTCCCGGCTGCACGTGCCGCGCTTCGCCTTCAACGCCGCGCAGGCGATGATCGGCTGCCTGGTGGCCCACGCGGTGACCGGGCAGATCGCCCAGACCCTTTTGGACGACGGGCCGCTGATCGTGGCGGTCGTGCTGGTGACGGTGGCGGCGAGCGGGCTCGTCGGCTGGGTCCTGACCCGGCTGCGGGTCCTGCCCGGCACCACGGCGGCCTGGGGGTCGTCCCCCGGCGGCGCCTCCGCCATGGTCGCCATGGCCGAGGATTTCGGCGCGGATCCGCGCCTCGTCGCCTTCATGCAATATGTCCGCGTTGCCGCCGTGGTGTTCTCCGCCTCGCTCGCCGCCCGCTTCCTGATGGAGACACCGGTTCCGGGTGCCGCCGCTGGTGTAATTGAGGTGACCGGGCCGCTCTCGCTGCTTGCCACGCTGGCGGTCGCGGTGGTCGGGGCCGGCGCGGCCCTGGCCCTGCGGGTCCCGGCCGGCGCGCAGGTCGGCCCGATGGTGCTCGGCAGCCTGCTCCATGCCAGCGGCCTCGTGCGGATGTCCCTGCCGGTGACGATCCTCGAACTCGCCTATGCCTGCATCGGCATCTATGTCGGCCTGCGCTTCACCCGCGAGACCCTGCGGCTCACCCTCTCGGCGCTGCCCGGGATCCTGGCGGCGACCTTCTCGGTGATCGCGCTCTGCGCCGCCTGGGGCTGGGGCCTGACCTTCCTGCTGCCGATCGACCTGCTCACCGCCGTGCTGGCCACGAGCCCGGGCGGACTCGATTCGGTTGCGATCATCGCGGTCGGCTCGAAGGCGGACGTGTCCTTCGTCTTAGCCGTGCAGACCCTGCGCCTGTTCGTGGTGCTGCTCACCGGGCCGCTGCTCGCCAAATGGATCAGCCGGTCGGTGCCGGAGGGCGCGGCCCGATGAACGCCCTGGTCCTCGCCTTCCTCAATTCCTGGCGCGGCCTGCGCCACGGTGCCCGCACCGAGCGGGCCGTGCGGCAGGAACTGGTTCTGCTGGCGCTCGGCGTGCCGGTGGCCCTCCTCCTCGGCGCGACCCTGTGGGTCCGGGTCGCCCTGATGGTGAGCCTGCTGCTGATGCTGGCCGCCGAATTCCTCAACACCGCGGTGGAGAAGCTCTGCGACCACGTCCACCCGGACCACCACCCAATGATCGGCCGGATCAAGGATCTGGCCTCGGCGGGGACATTCATGGCGCAGGTGGCGGCGCTGCTGGTTTGGGTGGCGGCGTTGGTCGAGCGGCTGGGCTGATCTGCCCCGCCCCCTGGGCGCTCGCTTCCGCGGCCGCGAGGGGCTATTTGCCGGGCGTAATCATTGCACCACCTGAGATCACGCCCTGTGACGGACTACATCCGCAAGATCCTCACCGCCCGCGTCTACGACGTGGCGATTGAGAGCCCGCTCGATCCGATGCCGCGCCTCACCCAGCGCCTCGGTCGGCCGGTGATGCTGAAGCGCGAGGATCTCCAGCCGGTCTTCTCGTTCAAGCTCCGCGGCGCCTACAACAAGATGTCGGGTTTGAGCCCGGACCAGATCGCCCGCGGCGTGGTCTGCGCTTCGGCCGGCAACCATGCCCAGGGCGTCGCCCTCGCCGCCGCGAAGCTCGGGGCGCGGGCTGTGATCGTGATGCCGCGTACCACCCCGTCGATCAAGGTCGATGCCTGCCGGGCCCGCGGGGCCGAGGTGGTGCTGCACGGCGACGCGTTCGACGAGGCCCTGGCGCAGGCAAAGATTCTTGAGGCCGAGCAGGGCCTGACATTCCTGCATCCGTTCGACGATCCCGACGTGATCGCCGGCCAGGGCACGATCGGCAAGGAGATCTTGGAGCAGCATACCGGTCCGATCGAGGCGATCTTCGTGCCGGTTGGGGGCGGCGGACTTGCCGCCGGCATCGCCACCTTCGTCAAGTACCTGCGGCCGGGCACGAAGGTGATCGGCGTCGAGCCGGAGGACGCCGCCTGTATGGCCGCCGCGCTCGCCGCCGACACCCGCGTCAGCCTGCCCTCGGTCGGCCTGTTCGCCGACGGCGTCGCGGTGCGCCAGGCGGGCGAGGAGACCTTCCGGCTCTGCCGCGAGCATCTCGACGAGGTCATCACCGTCGATACCGATGCGATGTGTGCGGCGGTCAAGGACATCTTCGACGATACCCGTGCGGTCTCCGAACCCTCCGGCGCGCTGAGTCTGGCCGGTGCCAAGCTCTACGCCGAGCGCGAGGGCGGGACCGGCACGCTGATCGCGATCTCGTCGGGGGCCAATCTCAATTTCGACCGCCTGCGCCACATCGCCGAGCGGGCGGAGATCGGCGAGCAGCGGGAGGTCCTGATCGGTGTGACGATCCCGGAGCGGCCGGGTGCCTACCGGGCCTTCATCAAAGCATTGGGGCCGCGCGCCATCACGGAGTTCAACTACCGCCACGCACCGGGCAACGAGGCGCAGATCTTCGTCGGCATCAACCTGACCGGCGGCAAGCGCGAGAAGCAGGCGCTGATCGGGTCGCTGCGCGAGGCCGGCTACCGGGTGCTCGACATGAGCGACAACGAGATGGCCAAGGTCCATGTCCGCTACATGGTCGGCGGCCGGGCGGTGGGCGTCGCGCATGAGCGGCTGTTCCGCTTCCAGTTTCCGGAGCGGCCCGGCGCGCTGATGAAGTTCCTGGACGCGCTCGGTCCGGGCTTCGACATCACCCTGTTCCACTACCGCAACCACGGTGCGGATTACGGGCGGGTGCTCGCCGGAATCGCGGTGCCGCCGGCCGAGCGCGCCCGATTCGACGCGGCGATCGAGGCGTTGGGCTATCCGGCCACCGACGAGACCGAGAACCCGGCCTATCGCCTGTTCCTCGACGGCGAGGCGGCCGCCTGACCGTCAGCTGTTGACGGTATCGACCGAGACCACGTCCGGGGTCTTGCGCAGCTTCGCGGCGATCGCCTCGAAGCTGGTGCGGGACAGCCGGACGAAGGTGACGGTGATCTCGTCGAGGTTCGGGTCGGAGGCCGGGCGGGTGGTGAACTGGCGCACCCGCGAGGCGCGCTCGCCCGTGACCGCGTGGAGCGTGTCGATCGACATCGTGCCCCGGCGCACGGTCATACGCAGCGTCTGCGACCGCATCCGCTCGCGCCAGCGCTCCTCGAACGGCTTGATCCCGGCCAGGATCCCGACCACCAGGGCCGTGGTCGCGAGCGCGGGCACGTAAAGCCCGCTGCCCACCGCCAGGCCGATCGCCGCCACACCCCACAGGCTCGCGGCGGTGGTCAGGCCCTTCACCACCTCGCCGCGCAGCAGGATCGTGCCCGCCCCGAGGAAGCCGATGCCCGACACGACCTGCGCGGCGATGCGCGAGGGATCGAGCACGACGTGCTGGGTGCCGAGCACGTCGCTGAACCCGAAGGCCGAGACGATCATGATCAAGCAGGAGCCGACGCAGACGAGCATGTGCGTCCGCAGGCCCGCCGCCCAGAGGAGCCGCTCACGCTCCAGCCCGATCACGCTGCCGGCGAGCGCGGCCAGGGCGAGTCGGGCGACCATCTCCGCGTTGCTGATCAGAATCGCCTCCGTCGCTTCGCGTCACCCGGATCGTTTCTGGAGGCACTGGGAGGACGGATCAAGGCGGGTTCGGGATGCGATCCGGTCCCGTCATTGCGAGCGCAGCGAGGCAACCTAGGGCAGCGGCGGGTTCGGGGACCGCGCCACACTGGGTTGCCTCGCTGCGCTCGCAATGACGGTGAACCGGAAGAAACCGCTCAGGCCACCCCGAGCGCCGCCTTTTCGACCTCGTAAGCCGCCCGCACGGCGGCGGCCCCGTAGGTGCGCTCCAGCCGTCGGACCGTGAAATGTGCGCGGGCAGTCGATTGGAAATGGCTCATGAAGGCGGTGTTCACCGCCGCGCCCCCGAAGGCGCCCAGCACCGGGACCGCCTGCGCGGCGACCTTCTGCGAGACCACCAGGCCGAACCGGGCCGCGATCTGCGCGGTGAACCGGATGAGCGCCGGCGCCGACTGGTCGAGCAGGGTCTTGCTGCCGGCGTAGCGGGCCGCCTCCGCGAGCGTCTTGGCCAGAGCCGCGCGCACGGCGAAGTAGCCGCTCTCGGTGAGTGCCGAGCCAGCCTCGGTCTCGGTACTGGTCCGGCCGCCCAGGGCGAAGACCTGGACGCAGGCGAGCGCGCCTTCCGGCGTCTCGAGGTTCTCGCCCTCCTCGCGGGCGATCTCGGCGATCGAGCGCAGCATCAGCGTGGTCGAGACCGGAAGCTCAACCGCCAGGGTCGCCAGGCCGAACGCGCCGCCCAGCGCTCCCGAGAGCGCCGCGAACGCCTTGTGCTTGGTATCGCCCGAGCCGAGCAGACGGGTCAGCCGGCTCTCCGCCTTGGCGGCGACCGCCTCGATCTCGGTGCCCTCGGTCGGAACGACATCCTTGCGCGGCAGGGTCGCCAGCGCGACCCGCAGGGCGCCGCGCATCGCCGCTTCGGTGGAGCGGCCGACCGCCTCGGTCACCGGGGCCGGCAGCGAGCGGCCGATGATGTCGAGGGGGGCTCCGGCAGCTGAGGACAGGCGGGCGGCTAGGCTTGGCCGTTCCAGCACCTGCACGGCCCGGCGCAGGGCGGCCAGATCCGCGTCGCTCAGGGCGGTTTCGGGGATCGGGGCCGGCAGCGTCGCGTCGGCGCGAGTGAGGTCGCTCGTGCTCATCCGTGAATTCCTGGATCTGGTCGCATCACGCGGTGCCGGAGGCCCGCGCCGTGGAAGGAAGCTCGGGCCCCGGGATGCGGTTCCCCGCCGCCTCGGCCGCCCGCGCCGCGGCTTCGTCCTGCCGCTGCCCGCGCCGCCCGACCGCGAGGCAGAGGATCAGCACCGGGATGCCGACCAGCGAGGTCATGACGAAGAAGGCCGGATAGCCGATCGCAGCGACGACGAAGCCCGAGGAGCCGGCGATCAGCTTGCCCGGCAGCGCGTAGAGCGAGGAGAACAACGCGTACTGCGTCGCCGCGTAGGCCGTGCTGGTGAGGCTGGACATGTAGGCGATGAGGACGATGCCCGCGAAGGATCCGCAGAAGTTCTCGATCGAGATCGCCACCGTCAAGCGCCAGATCTCCGGGGCGCCGGCCGAGAGCCAGGCGAAGGCGAGGTGCGAGGACGCGGCCAGGAAGGCGCCGAGCAGCAGGGTCGGGAACAGGCCCAGCCGGGCCAGCGCCCAGCCGCCCGCGAAGCCGCCCGCGATGCCGACCCAGATGCCGTAGAGCTTGGTGACGGTGGCGATCTCCTTCAGGTCGAAGCCGAGCGCCCGGTAGAGCGGGCTCGCCATCACCCCGGAGAGGAAGTCCGGCAGCCGGTACAGCGCCACCAGCAGCAGGATGCCCCAGAGCGCGCCGCCGAACCGGCCGTGCAGCTCGGTCAGCGGCTCGAGCACGGCCCGGCGCATCGACCAGAACCGGGAATGGCCGGTGGAGTCCGCCTGCACCCGCGGCGGCGCGTCGAAGGCCGGCGCCAGCAGCGCGGCGATCATGCCGACCAGCATCAGGGCCGCCATGGTCAGGTAGGCGATCGTCCAGCCCCCGGCCGAGGCGATGAACAGGGCGCCCGCCCCGGCCGCGATCAGCCCGAGCCGGTAGCCGAGGTTCGAGGTCGCCGCCAGGATACCCTGGAAGTCGCTGCCGGCGGCGTCGATGCGCCAGCCATCCACTACCACGTCCTGGCTGGCCGCGCAGAATGCCACCAGGAAGGCGCCGAGGCCGAGGAGCGCCAGGTTGGTCTTCGGGTCCGAGAAGGCCATCAGGATCAGGCACAGGGCGACCGCGGCCTGGGTCGTGACCATCCAGGCCCGGCGCCGGCCGAGTCGTGCGGTCAGGACCGGTACGTTCAGCCGGTCGATCGCCGGCGCCCAGAGGAATTTCAGCGAGTACGGCAGCGCCACGTAGCTGAACAGGCCGATCGCCCGCACGTCGATATCCGAGAAGGCGAGCCGCAGCGTGAAGGTCCCCAGCACCAGCAGGAGCGGCAATCCGGATGAGAATCCGAGCGCCAGCATCAGCAGGATTCGCCGGTCCTGGACGATGTCGCGCAGATGAAAGCGGTGGGCAGCCTGTGGCGGGTTGGCCATGGCATGGAACTCCTGAGCCTTACTGGCCTTGATCTCGCGAAAACGTGGCAGCCTTGGGCCGTTCGGGCCGGGGCTGGATCGGGAGGCCGTGCGCCTTAATCATGGTCGATGACTGCTTAACGTGGTGTCCACGTCCCGCACGCGCGGAGCACGCCCGGCTCCATCACGCCGTCATAGAGCGCGGACGTGTCGTGTCGACCAAGTGTGGAATGATGTGTTGAGTACCTCAACCGAGCCCAGCCCGCCGCACGCGATGCTGGTCGATGCGTTCGCGCGCAGCCCATCGCCGATGGTCATCACCGACGCGCGGGCGCCCGACAACCCGATCACCTGGGTCAACGACGCGTTCCTGGGCTTGACCGGGTTCGCCACCGACGAATTGCTGGGGCGCAACTGCCGCATGCTGCAGGGGCCTGGGACCGACCCGGCCGAGGTCGCCCGGATCCACGCCGCCATCGAGGCCGGCGAGCCCGTGACCGCCGAGCTTCTCAACTACCGCAAGGACGGCACGCCCTACTGGAGCGCGATGACGGTCACGCCGGTCCATGACGAGGCCGGCCTCGCCTATTTCTACGCGGCCCAGGCCGACATGACCCATACCCGTGAGCGTGAAGTGACCATGCGGGTCACCAACGACGAGCTGGAGCGTCTGGTCGCGGCCCGGACACACGACCTGAGCGCCGCCCTGGAGCAGAAGACCGCCCTGCTCCACGAGGTCGATCACCGGGTGAAGAACAATCTTCAGGTGATCTCCTCGCTGATGCTGCTCAAGGCCCGCCGCACCCCGGAGGGTGAGGCCCGGGACGCGCTGCAGGGCATGGCCGAGCGGATCGGCGCGCTCTCTACCGCCCACCGGATGCTCTATTCGGAGGGCGACTGTACCCATTTCAATCTCGGCGACTTCGCCTCCGAGTTCTTGTCCGACGTGAATGCCGGGCTGGATCACGAGAAGCAGCGGGTCGAGGCCGAGGTCGAGCCGATCGCGGTGGCGGCCGCCATGGCGGCGCCGCTCGCCCTGCTGATCCATGAGCTGACCGCCAACGCCCTGCGCCACGCCTTCCCGAACGCCCGCGAGGGGCGGGTCTCGATCACCGCCCGGCGGACGCAATCGGGCATGCAACTGACGATCCGCGACGATGGCGTGGGCCTCGCGGCCGCGCCGCCGAACCCGGCCGGATTCGGGCGCAATCTCGTTGAGATGGTGGTCCGTCAGCTCCGCGGCACGATCGCGTGGGCGGATGCCGGGCCCGGAACCTATGTGGCGATCGATATCCCGCTTCTCTCGCCGACTTGAGAATTCGGCCCGAACGCTTCAAGCTCGCGAAAAGCTCAGCGGTCCAGACGCCAAACAGGAGATCGCATGCGGGATGGGAACGCCGGCGCGGATGCTGCGCTCCGTATCCTCGTGGTCGAGGATGAGGTGCTGATCGCGCTCGAACTCGAGTGTCTGCTGGACGATCTCGGCCATGTCACGGTCGGTATCGCGGGAAGCTCGGCGGAGGCCATTGCGCTCGGCCGTTCGGCCGAGCCTGACGTCGCCTTCGTGGACATCCACCTGGTGGACGGCCCGACCGGCGTCGAGGTCGCCCGGGCGCTCGCATCCGACCCGCGGATCACCGTGGTGTTCATGACCGCCAACGCCAAGCGCATCCCGGACGACTTCGCCGGCGCCATCGGGGTGATCGCAAAACCCTATTCCGAGCGCGTGGTCGCCAGCATCCTCGACTGGGTCGCCGACCGCCGCGCCGGCCGCATGCCGACCCACAGCGCCCCGGACGGGTTTTCCTTCGCGCCGGCGCTGTGACATCTGCTTCTTAAGACGGTTCTCTCGCCAGGCCCCACAGCACAGGTTGAGGGAGTTTGGTGGGCGGCTCCGCACTCACCCCTTCTCCGCTCGCTCGCGCTTCAGCCGATAGAGCGCATCCAGCGCTTCGCGCGGGGTCAGCGCATCCGGGTCGATCGCGTCGAGGAGCACCCCCAGCGGATCCTCCGCCGGGGGCTCGGGCGGTGGCGGCGGGGCGAGCGCCGCAAACAGCGGCAGGTCGTCGATCTTGGCCCGGGCCGGGCGGCCGCGCTCGGCCTTCTCCAGGCTCTTGAGGATTGCGCCCGCCCGCGCCACGACGCTGCCGGGCAGGCCGGCGAGGCGTGCCACCTGCAGGCCGTAGCTGCGCTCGGCGATGCCCGGCACGACCTCGTGCAGGAACACCACGCCGTCCCGGTGCTCGGCCACCTTCAGGGTGGCGTTGTCGAGCCGGGCCAGCCGGTCGCCCAAGGCCGTCAGTTCGTGGAAATGGGTGGCGAACAGCGCCCGGCAGGCATTGGCCTCGTGGAGATGCTCCAGGCAGGCCCAGGCGATCGACAGCCCGTCGAAGGTCGCAGTGCCGCGGCCGATCTCGTCGAGGATCACCAGGGAGTGCCGCGTCGCCTGGTTCAGGATCGCCGCGGTCTCCACCATCTCGACCATGAAGGTCGATTGCCCCCGCGCCAGGTCGTCGGCCGCCCCCACCCGCGAGAACAGCCGGTCGACCCGGCCGATCCGCGCCGATTGGGCCGGCACGAAGGCGCCCATCTGGGCCAGAACAGCGATCAGCGCGTTCTGGCGCAGGAAGGTCGACTTGCCGCCCATGTTCGGGCCGGTGATCAGCCGGATCCGGCCCCGCGTCTCGCCCGAGAGGTCGCAATCGTTGGCGATGAACGGCTCGCCGGCCCGGCGCAGGGCCGCCTCGACCACGGGGTGACGACCGCCGGTGATCGCGAAGGCCAGCGAATCGTCGACCTCCGGTCGGCGCCAGTCCAGCTCGACCGCGAGTTCGGCGTTGCTGGCGGCGACGTCGAGGGCCGCCATCGCCTCGGCGACTTGTGCCGTCTGCGAAGACTGTTCGACGATACGACGGGCCAATGCGTCGAAGAGATCCGATTCCAGGGCGAGCGCGCGCTCCGAAGCGCCGCTGATCCGTCGCTCCAGGTCGCCCAATTCGACGCTGGTGAACCGCATCGCGTCCACCATGGTCTGCCGGTGCACGAATTCGCGCTGCAATCCCTTGAGGCAGGCCTCGCCCACCGATTGCGGCACCTCGATGAAAAACCCCAGCAGGTTGTTGTGCTTGATCCGCAGGGTCCGGCAGCCGGTCTCCTCGGCGTAGCGGGCCTGGAGCGCCGCCACGACCTTGCGTGAATCCTGGCCGAGCAGCCGCGCCTCGTCGATCTCTTCCGAATATCCCCCTCGGATAAAGCCGCCATCCCGCCGGGACAGGGGCAGCTCGTCGGCCAGTGCCGCCTGAAGCTCCGCCGCCAGAGCGGGATCGGCTGCGCCGAGCGCCTCTGCGATCTCGGCGAGCTCGACGGTCGCTCCCCCGGCCTCGGTCAGCACCGCCCCGAGCCCGGCGGCGGCCGTCAGCCCGTCGCGGATCGCCGCCAGGTCCCGGGGGCCGCTGCGTCCCAGGCCCACCCGGGAGAGCGCCCGCGCCAGATCGGGCGCCCGGGCCAGCGTGTCGCGGATCGCCCGACGGAGGGTGTGGTTCTCGACGAGATACGCCACGGTCTCGTGCCGTTGTGCGATCCGCGTCAGGTCGGTCAGCGGCCCGGCCAGGCGCTCGGCCAGCAGCCGGGCGCCGTTGGCGGTCACCGTCCGGTCGATTATGTCGAGCAGGCTGCCGGTGCGTTCGCCTGAGAGCGTGCGGGTCAGCTCCAGGTTGGCGCGGGTCGCGGCGTCGATCGCAAGGGTCGAGCCTGCCTCCTCGCGGATCGGCACCGAGAGCGGCGCCCGGGCGGCGAGCTGCGTGCGGGCGATGTAGAGAAGGCCGGTCCCGGCCGCCTGGATCTCGGCCCGGGTGAAGCTGCCGAAGCCGTCGAGCGTCGAGACGCCGTATTGCTCGCGCACCCGCCGCTCGGCCGCGGCGGGCTCCAGCTCCGCCTGCGCCAGAGGGACGATGGCGGCCCGGCTCTCCTGCCAGATCCGCGCCAGCGCCGGATCGGCGTGGATCGCCTCGGACAGGACGATCTCGCGGGGATCGTGCCGGGCGATCGCGCCGGCGAGATCCCCGGCGGGGACCTCGCTCAGCGAGAAGCGGCCAGTGGAGATGTCGATGGCGGCGAGACCATAGGCGGTCGCGCCCTCCCCGGTCTTGCGCCGCCCGATCGCCAGCAGCAGGTTGGCCCTGGCGGGGTCGAGCAGGCGGTCCTCGGTGATGGTGCCCGGCGTGACGAGGCGGACCACCTCCCGCCGCACTACCGATTTCGGGCCGCGCCGCTTGGCCTCGGCGGGATCCTCGGTCTGCTCGCAGACGGCCACCCGGTTGCCCAGGGCGATGAGGCGGCTGAGGTAATCGTCGGCCCGGTCCACCGGGACGCCGCACATCGGGATCTCGGCGCCGCCGTGGCGGCCACGTTTGGTCAGCACGATGCCGAGCGCCCGCGACGCGATCTCCGCGTCGCCGAAGAACAGCTCGTAGAAATCTCCCATCCGGTAGAACAGGAGGCAATCGGGATTGGCCGCCTTGATCTCGATATACTGCGCCATCATGGGCGTGGCGCCGGCCGGATCCAGGGCGGCGGCGGGGGGCGTTTC
>QGQJ01000663.1:0-15685 GCA_003206725.1 Blastomyces emzantsi
GCTGGATGGAGTCCATCGGTACGCTGCCACACATGCTTCATTTTTGCGTTTATTATTATATCCTGGGCGGCCCGGCACGGTACGGGGTTGGCCCCCTGGCCTGGATGATCTATCTATCCTCTTGGTTGTTTTGGGGTGTCAATGCCATATCTTTTTCTTTTCTGTCCAACTTGGCTTGGATGGGCCCCTCGTTTGCTTGAAATTGGATCGCCACTTTTTTTTTTTTTTTTTTTCCCCGGCTGACCTAAGTTAACTAAGTGGTTTTTTATTATTATTAACTAGTGGTAAGTTATAGGTTTGACATCTAGAATGGTGCGGCGCCTTAACAACAACTACCACTACCGGTTTAGCCTGGTGGGCGTGGTGGTGGTAATCGAGCGCTTTGTTGCCCCGGCGTGGGCTACAGTAGATTATATTAATTGAAGATATTTTCTCACATGGTTAATGATTTATATGCGGCTGGCTCTCTGGAACAACGTGGATGGGATTGAAATCGCTGGATATAGAACTACCATCTAAGCTCCATCACCTTCACACTCGATTTAGGGGGGGCAGATCAGCGCATGTCATGCAACGCTGAGCCTGCGGGATAGATGGCATCTGACTTGTGAGTTGTGATGAGCCGGAATCGACACTGCCAGACGGGGTTATTATCACTGTCACGATCCCGGGTTGCTAATGTACTTGACCGATTATTTTATTTGTTTGGACATTCTCACAGTAGCTGTGACTTAATACCAATCATCAATAGAACAAGCTAGAAAAGGTGTAAAGCAAATCTTCTCACTCCAAGCCACGCTTTGTAAATAGACGTTAGGAAACAGAAGAGGAGTGTTCAAAAGTTCACTAATTGAAATAAAAAAAAAAAGGAGAATCATTAACATGGATTGTCCGCTAGCGGCCTGTTTAGGAAAAATTCAACCGGGTAGACAGCTAAGAATATTCCACCTGTTGCAGCAGCTTGACCACCTGCTCATAACCATTCCCCGCCATCCATGAGAGCGGGATCCGGCCGTAGTCCTCCTCGAGAATGGTCTTCAGTCGGTGGTGAAGCAGCTGCTTGCAAGGAATACTGATATCGAGGCCTATGGACACCGGCTTTTCTTTCAAGAAACAGCTTCACAACTGGCTCATGGCCATTCTCTGCTGACAATGATAGTGGGGTCCGATTAATATTATTCTTGGAGTCAATATCAGCATTTCTTTCAAGCAGAGCCGATGTGGATTTCTCCAGTCCAAAGTATGCTGTGAAGTGCAAACCTGTCATCTGTGTTGCCAAATTGTAGCTACAATATTCCATAGCCTGGCCACATGCAGATACCTTAGCCGTGCTCTGAAGAAAATCTAGAATTAACTTCTTCCCTTCAATTGAATATTTGTTGGCATGGTAGCCTCAGTTCCGTGCAGCATAGTCATAAAGAGTATTTGACTCGAATCTCACAGTCAAAGCAGCTTCATCTGACCAGTATCCGGTTTCAAAAGTTTTATATGATAAGTAGATGACACATGTTTTTGTAATATAAGTATGAACATTGGGAAAACTGTTTTTCTGAGTGGGCTCAAGATATTCCTGTGTTGTATAGCGGAATCAAACGGATGATATCACTCTCTTTATCAATGGTGACTAGACCAGCACATACAGAGACTCTCAGTTCAATGTCTGTGATATTGTGCTCATCAAGTGCTAAATTATTCTCCATGACAGCTAAAGTATGTTGCAGTTCTAACCCGGTTAAAGGCCTTTTAGCAAAGGCAATCCATGACAGCGTCTGCATAGCAAGGTCCGAGAAATCCCGGTTCTGATCCTGGATCTTTTCCATGGCTTCTTTATATGACGCATCCAAATCCTTCGCGGAGCTTTTGCAGGGCCTGTTCCATACGCATAAGGTTTGTTTTGCTTTCCAGGAAATCCAAGTGAAGAATTGCAAGAAGAAACCTGAAGAAATATTAGTTACCGTGTGAAAATTTAAATTGTATAGAATACTCACTCACATTCCATTAGCTGTTTTAATAATTGCAGCCTTCGGTTGATCTATAAGATCAGGACATTGTTTAACAAATGATGGCAACTGCGATAGATGACCATCTATATATCTTCGCATGTCTTCGTCACTAGCACGGATCTCCAGCGAAACAGTGTCGATTCTTTGAAAATTCCTGTTCAACGTTGGGAATCGGTCGGGAGATTGGCAAAGATATTCACCTGGGTTTTACTCTGAAGCTAAATACTGCTGACATAAACTGAGAGCGAACTCCATCAGAGACAGACCTGACATTCATCCAGTGCATCAATCATGATAAAGGCTCTTGGATAGCCAGCAACCACTGAGCGTAATACATTCCAAATTTCATTGAAAGTGGGGCCGTGTTTCCCTGGCTCGGTGGCCTTTGTAAAGGCTTCTCACAGTTTCCGGAACATTAGGTCGGGCAAACTGTCTTAGTAGGCTCATAAGTAGGTCCGTGGGGCGTTGCTCATTCTGCCCGCCGGAAATTGCAGTATAGGTATGCGATCCCGCTGCCACTGTTTCTAAATTTTCGATCGACGTAGTCAACCACAATAGATGTGGCTATGGCTATGGTCTTGCCCGCTCCTGGGATGCCAGGACAGAATAATGTCTGCTTATTCTGTTTTATCCAGTTCTTGAATTCATCAGAGTTCAACAACCATTCCCCAGTTCCCTCATATGTCGTCTTCCAATGAAGTCAGTCTGCCGGGCGGCATAGGTAGTGGGGGCGAGCCAGTCAAGAATGGCTTGACACTCTTGATCTTCTCCGCGTTGGTCCATCTTGTTGACAGTAGCATTTGTATCTAGGGTTATCTTTTGGACTTCGTTCACTAGAGCTTGGTCAATAGGAATATCATTTGTGGAATAACTCTCTCAACTGACTTGTAGAAAGAATATCTTTAATCCTCTCCTCTGCCTCCACCTGTAGGGGTTGAATTTGACTTAATAGATTTTTTGTGTATGCTGCTGCTGTCATTGCTGCATATCCTTGCCACTCCTTGTTCTTATGAGAATCTGCATAGTCACAGATGCCACGTATCACCAGACAGGGAAAGTGGTTCACGAGCTCAGCTGCTTCCATTTCAAAACACAAAAAATCCTTTTCCGCTGCAAATTTATCTCAAATTAAAGCATCCTTCATCAACTGGTTCCCTGATGCAATTAGGCCATAGTGAATCTGTGGATTATCCTCATCTTCTGTATGTTTGGATCGTAGTATAAGGTTGGGCGGCTCATCACCGCAACTGACGGCACAATTCGATTCACCCTCTGGAGAATGAACAATATGGTTGAGATACAGCCGATCGCTCGCTGGTTCTGGTCGTGTATAATATTTCCGCAGTCGTGGCTTCTTCTTGAAAATATCATTTATCATATCTTCTAGTTGGTGACCATCTTCTGTATACTGGTTCCGGACTCCAACCACTGCTGCAAGAAGGATGTTGGGGGGCTGGTTCAAGTAGTGTGTGTCCGCTGAAAAGTTTGACCCTGTATGGTTTTGCCAAAGTCATACTGAATCACACCACCTTCACCATCGCAAGGAGTACTAACCACGATATCCCCAAGACGGATATCATGTTTCTGACTTGGCACACCGCCATCAATGTCAACATCAGACCGATTCTGATGTTAGGGAAAGTATGCCGCATACCCTCCGCTACTCTTGCCGCAGAGCAGAGGCGGTGCCATATTCTCCCATTGGCAAAACAGTGATAACCACATTATGTCTGCGGATTTTGCCTAGAGTGTAGGTGTTGGATAAATGTTACTGGGTTTTCATGTCGTTCATCGAGAAAAGCCTGGGCAGCGGTATATTCGGTGTTGATGGCACAAATCCAGCCGACAGTATAAGTCTTTCGGGTTTGGCATTATTAAAATAGATTGAATCAGGTCAAAATATTATTAGATTACTTTTACGCTTGAAAGGGTTTCATCTGAAAGGAGTTTCGCAAATCAAATGTCAGTTAAAAAAGGGGCTAACTTAGTTATGTTAACTATATCGGCTTATATAAGCTGACTCTCCAACTAACTAACTTAGCGAGTAAGTAAATCGAGCTTCACGTTCTCCAGCGTGCCTCCGATCTGTTGAACATACCAGATCTCCAGTACGTTGGGGGGGTCTGCATGGAGCCCTCCCTTCCTTCTTGCGAGAGAAGCGAATGACAGGTCAACTAACTTAATCGAGGAGTTAAATTGGAAGAATTGGGATGTTGGTACTGTAAACATCAACACTAAGTAACCCCTAACACAGATCAGGTATTAGACATGTAGGTTAAGCGCGTGAGTTGCAGTGATAACGATCTGATTTGAGCATAGCTAATTTTGGAGGTTTTACGTTAGAGACATAGTTAGCGATGACTTTATTATGATTGAGGGGCTAGCTAAGAAAGGATGCTAACTTATGTCAAGCGGTTTGACTTGCCCCAGCATAAAATCGCTGCTGGGTGCGGCGTACTGCTCGCTCTGGACGGCGTTTCCTCCCTTTCCTGTCAGTTCTCAAACGTTGTGTCTATACCACTTCCCTATTTACCTGGGTTGGTGTATATAGGAAATGGAAACACAGGAGCAGCCCGATATTGGGAAGGAACTGCTAAAATTTACACTGGGCGACGAGGCTGCCTTCCTCTTCTTGCAGGCGCGGACACATAGGGGACTTCCGCATATATATATATATATATGAAGGGAGTGATTCGCTCTGTTTACTGTTTTGCTTCTTCTCTTCTTTCTTTCAATTCCTCCCCATCGTCTCCCCATCGTCTCCCCATCTCACTATTCACCACTATTTCATAGCCCAAGGATAGGAGTCCGGCTTTGTGAAGGAGCTCCGCTTTTGCTCAGTGTCTGTTTGTATTAGTTCCTAGCAACTTTGTCTCCACTCCTCCGCAGCCACAGCCGCCGCGAGAGAGAGAGAGAGAGAGAGAGAGAGAGAGAGAGAGAGAGAGAGAGAGAGATATCAGTTGGGACCGCTTATAAAGCCTCCAACCATGCGCTTCGAGAACTGGGACGTCCTCCTTTTCCCTGAGGGTTCGAAGGTGCCCATTCAGGAATTCAAGACGCAATGCTTCGTGACCAGGGACAGTGGTCAGTTACCGCCCTCCATCTTTTTTATAATTTCCTTTCTGCACGACACGTATAGGAATGAAAACTGAGCGAATTTTCCTCTGGGGAAAAAAACCTCCATAGAATCACCCTACATGCATATCGATTCTCCAGTCCCTGCTTCTTCCCACCCTCTTCAGCCAAATTATGCCCAGGGCATCATTGGCTACACTCCTATCTTGACGACTTTTGTCCCAAGTATGTCTCGCAACAGCCCGTTTAGGATTTCCATCCATAGTTGGAAGAAGCCGGCTCCCACGAGGATGATGGAGAGCCTGATGCAGCCTGATGACTCTGTCATGTTTGAGATGCGGGTTTTTATCGACGGAATCTTTCTTGCGTGCGTAAAATATAATGACTTCAAAAATACACCGAACATCCTGTACTAATTTTTATCCTTTTCTCCCTTTAAGTGGGAGTCTGACCAACCAAAGGACCGGGTGGCCTCAAGTTATCGGTACGTTGAATCCTGTGCTATGTGTTATCGCTCATCTTATTATGTTTTTGTTCTAATTTTGGCTTTGTTAATGGCAAATTCAGATTCCAATTCTCGTAAGTCGATCAATAAAGTGATAAACACTGTTTTGCGAAGCGTGTTCATAACTAAACAATTTGCGCACCAGATGTCGACAAAAATGGCGACCAGGACTGCTTACACTTCCCGGCTTTCCATGAAGAGATGCTTCAGCAGAGCCACTGGGAAGCCGGGGAAGAGTTTGGCCGTATCAAAATTGTTATTGCGGAAGGGTTTTCTCGACCCAATCGAAATCCCCCATTCGAAAGAGTTAGGAATCTCGTTTTCTTCTCTTTCCAACATGCTCCGTTAAGTAAGCCGTGTCCGTACCCAGCCACTACACTTGGACAGAAACTTATCATAGTACCACAGATATTTTGGAAGGCTCGAATTTAGCCTGGCCAAACCCGGGAATGTGGCATCAGGCGTCACGTCCCAGTTTCAAATACCACCTTGGGGTCGACTATAGTAGCATTAGGGAAGATGAAGCTGCCCACTCCCACTCTCCAACTCGCCCAGAACCTCGTGGAATTGGTATCTCGGACGCTAGTCGTTCTTCACAATACACAACCTGGCCCCATCGACTTTATCCTACTCCTCAGACGTCTTGGGTACGGCCCGCATTACCGGCGAGGGCCTCTAGATGGCCTTTGCAGCCTGTTGTCCAGGACCCCTTCATTGATTCTTTCAGGGAGCCGGGCTTCAGTCGGCGTTCCCGTTCAACCTTGGACGACGTGTCAATGCCAGACTATACAACATCAAGCTCAAGTAGCAGCCGAGCCATATCTAACATGACAGGCATCAGTTTCGGACAGCACAGTAAAGAGCCTAGCGTTATTGCACCGATCGATGATGAACAGTATAACCAGCTAATCGATGCACTGAGTCCAGGGAAATTGGCCAGTGGTACTCATGCACCGGCAAACACGCCATCTTCTGCTCCTCCCATGGCGTCCAAGCAGTGTGTAGCTACAGAATCTCGAGTTCGTCGGTCCCATTCGAAACACCCAAGCCGCCCTGGAGCCCTAAAGGAACTGTCCCAGCCAGGAGTACGGGCTGTTTCAGGATCAAGTCCCCGATCAGATAGCGAGGAGGGTCTTGGGAGCGAAAATGCACCCCTTCCGACAAATCTGCTCAGCCCAAACCCAAAGGTGAAAGGGAAGAAGGAAGGTACCGGGAGCGAGGTAGACACACCACTTTGTGGCTCTAATAGAGTATTCACGAATAGCGCGAAAACGGTCAGAAGATCAAAGAGTAGCATTACTGCATCCGCTGAGTCGAAACGCAAAAGGTTGGGTACTTCAGAACAAGTGGAAATTGCGGACGACAGCGAATCCGGCGGCCCTTCACCTACCAAAAAAATGTCTCGCTTGGAGGCCAAAGACGCGAGCCCCCGGTCGACACTCGAAGAAGCTTTGGAAGCAAGGACAACAGCCACTGCCACAATACAAGAAACAGAGGCATCGGAGTAATATGGTTCCAGTTGGTTGGAATTGTCAGCTAACAAATCCCCTGGAGCTTCGGCAAGTCAAACCAGAATTATAAGATTATACCAGCTGGAGGGATATAGGATTACTGACACAGTGTCAGCCTTACACTACTCGATATCAGCAGCACACATAAAACCAGAAAGACCATTCTATCGTATGGAACAAGTTAGCAGAATTCATGTTTACCAGTCTCTTTGTTGTTCGTTTTTCCTTGATTCTGTTCATTTGTTCTTTCTCTCTCTCAACCTTAGTCTTATGGCTCGGTTAGGGCGGTATCGTGACAGATATTCGTTGAGGAATGTAAAGCAGCAGTTATAGGGTTCTATCTCACGTTGCGGGCTTAGAGCACTTATAGGGTGGGGTGTAAGGCGGGTGTCGTTTCTGGTATGTTTTTGGCGGTTCCTTCGTTACTTTGCCACAATCCGGGTAATCGAGTCGCCTACAGTACTCTACAGAAGAAACTCCTGTTGACTCCTTCTTCTTCTTCTTCTTCTTTTTCCTCCTGTGCCGTCTTCCTGTTTTACTGTTTATTTACCTTGAGAGAACAAGGGAAGCTTCGTTCTGCTGAGCCCTTAGCTGGACCATTCGTCTCCGAGCAACCAATCCTGAGAAATATTAGGAATATGGGACGTTCTTGCCATCCATCTCGGATCTTCTCAACCTCTCGATATCGCATTGTTTTTTTTTTTTTTTTCAGGAGATGTTTAGCGCGCGGATGTTGCTACTTCACGTTTTTAATCCGTTGTTTGTTTGTCTTGCTGCTGCGGGCGAATTGGTCATCTTATATCAGTTGCTTCTTCACCTGAATTATGCCTGGTAGATTCCGTCACCGGACCTAACTACTACTACTACTACTACTGCCTTTCTCTCCAAAGTTCGCCTTATCAATGCTCTAAATAATAACATTGCGTTTTTGAAATATCTTTTCCCTTTCATTTCTTTTGATACCAACAATTTCCAGTGCAGGATTCAGAGCTTAGTTTCTGGTTCAATTCCACCTTCTGTCATGGGCTCTCAATCTGCCGCCCCCTTAAGCGATCTTCGAAATATCCAGAACAATGATTGTCCGGAAAACGCCCCTAAACAAGATGCGACCAAGGAAATTCATAGATCCGAAAACAATGCGTCATTAGTGTCAGTGGCCAGTTACCAACATCAATCCCTAGAAGAAAAGACTACATTGTTGGATAAGCTCCTTGAATCCTTTCCGTCGACTGAACCTTGCGTCCCATCCTCCACAATGAACAATACCTCAAGGCCTCATGCCTCGACCTCGACCTCGACCTCGACCTCGACCTCGATGCCACACAACCCGGCATTCGAGTGTGTTACCCCCCATGATAGCTCACGAGCGCCAGCACCTCCTCTTCCCTCACCACGACAGGCCTTGGGGGTTGCTGGCTGGGGGGCCCGCCAGGAAAATGTCAGACATACAACCCATTCGCCCTTGGCAGAGGTTCGGTTTGCCAGCCTTGCAACGAGTCCTACATTTCCCAATGCCAGTAGCATTGGGTTTTCCGGGCCGGCCTCGTTGCAAACATCTTCTCTGGCTGGAGTGACCAGCTCCTTTGTAAACATAGGAGGGGGTTCAGGGATGATTGCTCGTCCAACACATATGCTACCAGGGGGCCTTTGGCACCAACCACAGACATCCCAGGATCATAAGGCCGTTCCAGGGATGCTTGGAAACAGCAGCGTCGATGGCGGCCGTCATAATCGCTCTGAATCTAGGGGAAGGCTGGAATCTGAACTTGTTGATGAGGTGCTGGCTGCCGCTGCGGCAGCAGCCGTCGAGCAGCCTCAGCCTCAGAACCTAAAATTTGGGGACTTGGATGTTGACTCTATTGACCTCAACGTGGCTGTCTTTTACTTTGGTGTTCTTTCCGTCGTGGCCAGCCTGCACCCACATTTCAGCTTTGAGAGAACAGCTGAGGGAAACTGGAGGGCATTCCTCATGTATTGGGGCGCGGCGACGGCGGCCTCGATGGATGAGGCTTATGAGGATAAGTTTGTTGCTAAGGCTGAGATGTGCCGTTCTGCGCTGGAGGGCTTGAAGGAGAAGTATTCCGGTTGGACTTTGCCTGAGCTTCCGGGCCCAAAGCTGACGCTAGGGGTATGGATTTGGACGGCTTTGCTTCAGGGTATAATAATAACAATAATATTTGGCCCCCTTGTTCTAGAAAAGGTTACCTCTACTATGATACGCAGCATGGGAACTAACCGCGTTATATCTTTGACATAGAATATTGCCAACAGAACAAACTGGACCGTCCTACTTATACGAAATATGCGCATGAGGAAGGGTTCCGGTATGAAGTGGAGGTTGGAGGGGCATCTTGCTTCGGGGCCAATAAGTTCTATAAAACTGCAACGGAGGCTATACATGCTTCTGCTCATGCAGCTCTTTATAGTCTTTTAATCGCCGGCCCTGAAATTATGTCATTGTTCCAAGGGGCTAGTTTTGCGGGTGGTGGATTACTTACGGACAGTGTTAGTAGCGGAACTATCACTACACATGTTCGGAAACCATCAATTCAATTTCAGGGAAGAACTACATTATTCTATTTTCCGCAGCGGAGGGTTTCCCATCCGATTCTATAGCTAACCTGACAAAACAGATTTCCCAGGCTATCCGGAAACGACATACGGGCAGAAACCGGCTGTTGTCTGGTGACCCAGGTGTGCCGACTGCGCCCAGGCCTGTTCTACTGCCGCGTGGGCCAACAAGGCAGGTGAGTAAAAAGGCAGGGAAGGGCAAGGAGAAGTATAAAGGAGGGAATGCCAACTTGTTGCCAATTCCTACGACGAATCGGCGGTTGCCAACTGTAGTAGTCCGGTCATCGGAGACGAAAAACCACAAAATATCATCCGGGGACCTTGAGTTGATGACGAAGCAATATTCGAATCCGTGCGAGCGTGTTGAAAGTAAAACCCTCCCAATCCCCATTACAGCCTCTAGCCCATGCGCGTTCCCCTTTTTGTTCTACTTCCCAAAATATTTCGTCTACTAACTTTTTGCTTTACGATGTGATGTGTCTGCCGCCGGATCGTCCTTAAGGAGGCGTTCCGCGGTAGCTCTCACCCCTTCACGCACTAACTTTTTTTTGTCTTCAACAGAGATATGCTCTCTTTTATCCATGGAACAGCCAGAATATCACATAACCCCGTTGCAGGGACAGGCGGACGGGACTGCTGCACTTTTCAGCGCGGCGGCCCGGTTCCCAAATAATCCATTCCTTGCGCGGGTTGGTAATATTGGGCGGACCAAGTACGTTGAGTCGACGCAGATGGCTAAGGAGAAGTGCGCTGCGCAGGTGGTTGGTTATCTGATGAGGATGGTTAGGGAGGATGAGGAGTGGGAGGATCCGGGGGAGAAGGTGGGGGAGAACATTCGGAGGTGGGAGGGCATGGCTGCTTCGGCTGCTGCGGGTATGTCGGACTCGGGGGTTGCTATGGATTCTCGCGCTGATACGAGGGCGTTTGGAAAGGGTGGTGGGGCTGGGGTTGATCAGTTTGGGGCAGATGCTAGCTGTGATTTCTTTCCGTTGGAATTGGAGGAGTCTGTGAAAATCAAGAAGGAGGAGGAGGAGGAGGGTGAGGGTGAGGGTGAGATCGTGTAGACGGGGCGAGGTTAGGTGAAGATGAGAAGGGGCACTGGGCTTGCTTTTTTACGAGATAATGACTGAATGAGTGAATGAGTGAATGGCTGATCCCCCTTTTTCTTTTTTTTCCCTTTTTTTTTTTTCGGTTACTGATAGCGATTAACTAATTAAATGATGTATTGATAGTTTTAGCTGGTGAAGATGATGAAGAAGAAGTTGATCAATTAATATGGAGTAGTCAATTGATAGAAGAAGTAGTTATTTCTCTTCTAAGTTCTGTGGGTGTTGATAATACTAATAATACTTTAAAAAGAAAAAAATGAGAGTAATGATCGAGCAGGAATAACTGAGATGATATTTTAGAGGAGGGGCGTTTACAAATGACATAACAACGCTGGGCGTGGAAAGCGGTGACTTGGAAAACGGACGGAGGAAAGGAGGGGAGAATGGGGTTTGAAGAGGTGAAGAGGAGAGAGGTAATTGAAAGAGAGTGAAAGAGTGAGAGAGAGAGAGAGAGAGAGAGAGAGAGAGAGAGAGAGAGAGAGAAAAGGAGTAAGAGAATAATGAAAACAGTTTGATTGATCACATACATTTTAAAAATAAACTTGTGAAAAACATATGGCGGCCCTAATAAGTAAATGGAAAGAAAAGAAAAAGCTGTGTGTGTGTGTGTGTGTATGAGAGAGATTCGTGTGTATGTATGTACATGTGTAATGTAATGATCATGATGATAATAATAATAATAATAAAACAGGCAATGCACTTGTTATAAGAACATAATTTAAAAGGCAGGGAGAGAAAGAGAGGGAGAGAGGGAGAGGGAGAGGATGAAAAGAGCAAAGGTTGTTAACATAACATGATTTGTAATAATATCAATAACCACGGATAGAAAAAAAAGGGTTTGCTAAATGGAAGAAATAGCAGATGGAAAGTGAGGTGATGTGTTAAAAAGAGAAGATAGCTATGAGAAAGGAAGCAAAATAATAAAAGCAGAGAAGTACTAAAGTATTAGAAGAGAACACTGAAAGGCAAGCAAAGAAATTATTTTAAAATCAAGTATGAGATAGATAGATAAGAGAGACATGATTAAACAGATGAATTTAAATTATGAAAGAAGAAAATAAGCAGGAAATATAAGAAATGAGTATAGCATGACACAATTAAGGCATGAGAAGGAATGAGTCCAACAGGAAAAACCAAAACAATAATGAATTAGGTGATAGGAAAAGGAAAAGAAATTGAAAAAGCCAGGGTATGAATTTGTCAAGAACACATGGAAAAAAAAAATCCAAAACCATAAAAAAAAAGAAAACGGGAGAAATAATAATAATGCAGGAAGGGGGAAATCAAGGTTCTTTTCCACATTTCAACCATCAAAGAAGTTAAGGGGAAAAAATGATTCGCGAATCGCCCGAGTTTTTTGTTTGCCTCGTTTCTCTTCTTGTTTACTTTGTAGTAGCTGCAGCTGCAGTAGTAGTACTTGTTGTAAGTAGTAATAAGTTTCCAACTCGTTCTCTTTTAAAGATATCACAAAAACAGAAAGGAAAGGTAAGGAAGTGTAAGGAAGAGAGGAGTCACGCAAACGAACATACACAATCACATAGGCACACACATACATGAACAATAGGAGAAGGAGAATGATTAAATGAATGAGTAAAGAAAGAAAAAAGAAAGGTGAAGGGCAGAAGCCAGAACGGGAAAAGCAAGGTAGCAGAGGAATAGCCAACGAATTAGAAGAAAAAATTAAGCGGAGAATAATAATGAAAAATTTATAGTCAATCAATCAATCAATCAGAAAAGAACACACCCCCAACCTAGGAAAAGAAGTAAACGAAAGAAGAAAGAGAGAAAAGTTTACAAGCCATCGCCAGCACCCGCTTCAACACCATCGGCCGGGTATGGGATGTTCGGGTCAAAACCGAATCCATTCGGATCATCTGTGTTTAGAAACGAGTCAAAATCAAAGTTCTCTAGGATATCCGGATTGTCCAGAGCGGTGAAGTCGAGGTTGTAATTGTTGGTCTATTGAATTTGTCAGATTTAGCAAGGCAAGGAAGTACAGAATGAAGGGGGAGGGGGGGAAGAGATTCAAGGCTTACATCTGAAAGATTCATGTCGAATGTCTGGTTGGGATCTTGTTGCTGTTGTTGAACAAGATTTTGCGCGGCGGGTGCGGAGGTAGGTTGGGGAGCGTTTGTAGTTGGGTTCGTCGTGTTCTTGTTAAATGAGTTTGGATGGACGGGGGTGATTGGAGTAGGTGGCGTGGGAGTCGGGGGTGGTTCGGCTTCCGACGATGGGGTCGCGGCGGTATTCGACGCGTTGGCTGTGGACGGTTTCTTTGGAGGCCGCTGGTAGAAAGAAGAAGAAAATTTAGTTTGTTAGCTTAGCTTCAATTAAAAAACCTTCAAATATCACATCATGTATTCCCTACCTTTCTTGGATTTTCCTTAGGTTCCTTCTTCCCCTTGGGAGCTGGCTTATTGGACTGCTGTGGGGTTGGAGGAGCCGCCCCAGATTGGGGAGAGGAAGGTTGCGCCCGGCCAGCACCAGCAACGCCTGCTGGGGGTGCTTGAGGCGGTGGCATAGCGTTACGCTCTTGTGGGGTTCCCGCAGGTTGAGGCGGTTGACCCACTTGTTGCTGCTGTTGGATCATGGGTTGCCCCTGGGGCCCTTGGCCCTGCCAGTTGCCACTAGGCATTCGATTGCCCGCAGCGCCAGGCCCTTGCGGTCGCGACATGGCATCCATAGGTTGGGGCATTTGAGGACCGCTGAATGCCGGGTTCGAACTTGGCGGTCTCATTCCATTCTGAACGACACCTTCTGGCATATTCTTGTTCATGAAAAATGCCCCGCCCATTTCTTGCGGCATCTGGCCTCCAAAGTTCATTGACGCAGGAGAGCTACGACCCTGGGCCATCGCATCGCCAACGGAAGGAGAACCAGGTAGACCAGACTGAGGCATCTTGGGTGTGCCTCTCTTCATCTGATCATTCGGGTTCGGGGATGCGCCGGCCCGACTGCCCTGCGGGGATGTGCCGGGGGGTAGGTTAGGCTGCCCAGGCATGCCTGGTTGACCATCGCCTCGGGTAATGCTGTCTTGCTCCTGACGAGCCATGAGCAGGCGACGTTTATTCTGCTGCTCCAGAAGCATCAGCTGCATTTGATAATCTTGGAGGGCATGATTCCCGGAGCCAGGCGTTTGCATTTGTGGTCGCGGAACTTGCGGCATTTGGCCGTTTGCGCCATAATATTCTTGCATTGGCAAGAGTTGACCATCATGCATGGGCATGATGTCACCTTGGTTTGGCATGACTCCGGGATTCATTAAGCCATTCGGCATACCCTGGTTGTTCATTGCTGAGCGATTGTTATGTAGAGCCATGCTTTGATTATATACCTGGAGAGATTTTGCTTGTACAGACGGATTTTGCGCCTGGAACGAACTGAACTGCGCAGGAGTCAAGTTGTTCGGGTTGATCCCATGCTGCATCAACATCGCGTTGGCCTGGTGGGCTGGACGGCCAGGCATTTGCCCTTGCCCGCGCCCATTTGGTGCCATCTGCATTCCATTTACCTGCGAGCCATCCAGGCGAGGACGTTTCGAAGGTGATGGAGCGTTTTCAGCAGACGACGGCGATTGAGGTCGATGGCCGTTCATTTCCATCTCAGAAGGCTCTCGTTGCATCTGATGATGTAGCATTTGTTGATTTTTCTGCAGCTGCGCCATGTGTTGGGGCGTCCTATACGACAGTTAGTCTCACGAGAGGAGAGAAATTTTTGACATTACCCGTATAAAAAAAAGTATCAACGTACATATTTGGGTTCTGCATCATGGTCTTTTGAATATTTGCAGGAATCATGCCGCCACGGGCTGCGCGCATGTTATATTGCGCAGGCATCATTTGCGAGTGGCGCAACATTTGTTGGTTTTGCATGCGAAGCAATTGCTGAAAAACAGCGCATTATCTTTAATTAGTATTATCAAAGTAAAAAGTTATAGGTAGAGGCATACCTGGGTCTGTTGGACATAATGCATCGCGTCCGGGTTTTTACTTCGCTTCCGTTGAGCCAAGAAAATATCCCAGAAAAGGTTGAACCAGTCGAGGAGAAAAGGGGTTTGTTGCAAGTCCCCACCAGGCCCCGGGGGTATATTTGGCCGTGGAAGATCGTCAGGTATTCTTGGTTTGTTCACATCGTCCTTGGAGTCCGTGGCCATTGCATCGCTGTCAACGCCATTCATTTCGCCATCGCGACGGTGTGGAGTCGACTTGGAGGCGGGAGAAGTGCTCATGGTAAACGATTCATCTTGTATTAGGGCTCTTGCACAATCATGATAACCGCGTTTGAGAAAATAGTCGTAGATATAGGTGTTTAATTGCACAATATTGTCTCCCTGATGATTCTGGCCGGTGGGATCACTGCGCGGAGCGGACGAGCCGTTGTTCATCATGGGGATACCACCGACGGGACCGCCTGCTCCCGGGTTCATCCCAGCGACGTTCATCGGATTCATAGTTGGAGCGAGTTAGGCCAGCCAACTTGGCACTCTTGTCCAGAGAGTGAGGTAAAACCTCTCCGATCGATGGCTTTGTTTTGGTAGTGCTCCCCAAAAAAGGGACTGTTAGTAATAGGAGAAGCGTGGATGGAAAAGGCACGGGATTTGAGGAGGTGAGGTAGGCGAACGGCGTAGCAGTAGCAGCAGCAGTAGCAGCAGCAGCAGCAGTCAATGTGTCGTACGGTTGAGCGTAGAGAGAAAGGTCGGCTGAGCGAACAAAGAGGATTTCGGAGCGACGACAGCGAAGGATTTTGTATCCCACAAAAATATATTATAGAACGGTTAAATCGACTGTAGAGGTGAATTTGACGATGATCACTGCCAACGAATGTGGTTGGATGCGACAACGACGCGATTTTCAGAGAGGCGTTTCTTTCAGGTTTGGAGCATCAAGTCCGAAACGTTGGGGTGGGGAGTCC
>QGQJ01000664.1:0-15972 GCA_003206725.1 Blastomyces emzantsi
GCGGGTGGGGATTGGTTCCGACGTTGCTGGATCTGTCCGCGTACCTGCAGCGTGGAGTGGAATATACTCCCTTCGCTGCAGCACTGGCCGGTGGCCAAAGGCTGGCATCAACACTAGCATGGCAGGGCAGGAAGGCGTCCCGAGTGTCTTCAGCCCAATGGCACGAACGTTGAATGATTTGACATATTTCACCCGTGCAGTCATCGGTATGCAACCATGGAAATATGATCATTCTGTCCATCCGATTTCGTGGAGAGACGAGGTGGAGCAGGATGCGAGATCAAGGAAATTGAAAATTGGAGTTATGAAGTCTGACGGTATTGTCCCAAAAATAATGAAGATTATAAACCTATTTGAATTTCGATATTGACAACAGAGACAGGAGTCGTCCCACCCACGCCTGCCATCGCACACGCCATCGACACTGCGGCCTCCGCCCTCTCCGCTGCTGGCCACACCCTCATCAACATCACCCCACCACCAACTGCCAATCCGCTCATCGGTCTCCGCCTTGCTGCCCTCCTCTTAAACTCCGACGGTTGCGTGACCTTTAACTCCCATTTCCTAGCCGGTGAATCCACCGACCCCGGCGCCGCCCAACTATCCAAATACGCCAACCTACCCCGGCCCCTCCGCTATCTCTACTACCTCTACGTCCGCTACATTAAACGCGACAGCACCTGGGCCTACCTAATCAAGGACTTCTGCCACAAATCTAGCGCCGAGCAATGGAAACTCGTCGCCCAGCGCGAAGCCTTCCGCGCCACCTGGCACAACTGGTGGAGCTCACCAGAGCAAAGCTACGACTTCATCTTGTGTCCCGTCAACGCGACACCCGCGCTACCTCACGGTGCAATGAAAGACGCCGTCTCCGCCTGCGGTTACACCTTCCTCTGGAATCTGCTCGATTACTCCTGCGGCGTGCTGCCCGTCAGCCGCGTGGATGCGATCGCTGACGCCATCGAGCCGTCGCCGACGAAGAGTGCCAGCCAAAGGCGAAATGCGTATAAGCGCGTGTTGAAGGTGGCTGGAGCGGATAATGCGGTTGCGCGGGGTGCGTGGAAACATTACGATTCGGAGAAGATGCATGGGCTGCCTACTGCGGTGCAGATTGTCGGAAGGAGATGGGAGGAAGAGAAGGTTTTGGGGTTCATGGATGCAGTAGAGAGGGCGTTAGAAGGCTACGAGGGCCCGCGCGGGGAGGGGGGAAAGTATCACTTGTTGGAGATTGATTGATTGATTGCTTCTTAAATGAATGAGTTTGTGGTTAGGTGGGTTTTTACAGTAGGCTATGTTTTATTCCGTTTTATGGGTTGAGCAATGCATTCAGTGCATGCATACCTATACTACTTGCGTTTCTCGGGCTATGCTCGTACTTTGTGAGATACAACTGTACGTAGCTTGACTGCTGCCACACAATCCAATTGTGATATAGATATCACCTCTTTTTCTCCTTTAGCAATAGCTAGAGAAATATAAATAAACCAAAGAATTTAAAATTTCAACTTTAGGAGTAAAGAGTAGCCGGGCTTATTTCTTTTGACGTATTTGAAGCAACCAATCGCAACGTTACTACACATATATTCCTGCACACAACAAAATAATTGAAAATAGTATACATATGTCCAGCGGTATTGAACAGGAAGCAAAATGATAATAACTCAATCCAAGCTGCCACTGGTTGGGTACATATCCTCTCCTCATAATAAAAGAGACCAGGAACTCCAGGTCGTCCGAACCCTTGGTAAATGCAGAGTTAAATAGAATTACTCATCCCTTAGAGCCCCATACGCACGCGCAGAGCCATTGACGCCCACCTGACGATCACTTGCAATCATTCGATTCCTCTCTCCCCATCCACCATCACGATCACCACGATAATGAGCATGGTTGTTAATCTCTCTCCTTAACCTGTGCTTCCGTAAAGCAGTATCATTAATACTGTGAGCACCACAGCCTTCTCCGATTTCCCCATTCTCAACAACAACATCAACAATCCCCATCCGCTCCCTCCCCTGCCACCACACAAACAAAACTAACAACGCCCCGGCCATAGACACCACAACCGTCAGCAGAATATTTACCGGAGTCGGATTGCGCTGAAACAGCTTCATCGTCAACACATCTAGCGGTAATTGCAGGAAATTCCCCACCCCGGCAACACATATCATGAGCCCATATACCTTGCCAAAGGTCTGGAAGCCAAAGACCTTGGCCGCGAAATCAGATATGGAGGCATAGTAGAAGGGTCTGTAGAGAGTGAAGAGAACGATATTCGCGTACCCTGCGGACAGGCTGTGAGGGATACAACCCAGGATGCCGATGAGGGTTGAGCAGCCGACGAGCGTGGCTAGGATTGTGATGGTACTCGTTCTATCGAGGATTAAGCCGACGAATGGGATGGCGACGATGCCTGCGGCTGGCAGGAAGATGTCAAAGAGGCTGTTTAGGTGTTTTGCGAGTTGTGGGGAGGAGAGGAGGTATTCGTATTGTAGGCGTATGGTAGCGATAAAGTAGTTTACGCGTAGCATTTGGAGGACGGTGAAGACGGCCATGAGGATGAAGTAAGGGGAGCGGATTTGCTGGAGGGCTGAAGCCATGTGCAGGACGCCCCATATGCTGTCTGGTTTGCGGGCGTCGGGTGGTGGTTTCGGGGCGCGTGGAGGACCTGAAAGAGTTGGAGTGGTTTGCGGTTGTTCCTCGGCGCCTAGAAGATCTTGGATGTTTGATATTTTATTTCTGCGGTCCACGACGCGGCTTTCGAGCTGTCGTTCCTGCTCTGGAGTGACAGGGACGTTCTCCTCTGAACTTTCGGCCATAAGATCTTCGGCTTGCTGTATCAGCTCGCCGGCTGTTTTGTAGGAGGTCGATGGCATAAGTAGAATCTGAGAGATGAGAATAAATGCAGGAACAATGAGGTAAAGAAGAAACAAGTTGCGCAGTGTGAAAAATCCTCCATGAACAATACGGAAAACTAAGAAAAGGGCGCTTGATGAATCAAAGGCGCCTGTGAGCGTTGCTAAAATAAGACCAGAGTGTGCTGGGAACGTGTTGGATAACTGGAATGCAGATATGAACACGAATGGACCACCAATAGCCAGAAGAAAATATCCGGCAATATATGTATCGAATGGCAATAGAGAGGCGAGAGCAAGACAAAGGGATCCAGATGCAATGAAAATGCTACCAATACTCCCGCTGAAACGTGGGCCAAACATATCGAGGATACTGCCCGCAGGAAGAGCACAGATGTTCGTTGCAACCGCCGCAAGAGTAAACATGAAATTTAATCTCAAAGGAGTAAGCATTTTATGGTAGAAATTCAGGAAGCTAAGGATTGACCAACCTGAGATCTTGATTGTAGCAGAGTCTTTCCCCTCTTTCAATCTCTTCCTCGGTGCATCGATTTCTATATACGCCCTCCTCTATGAGAATTGGCTTAAGGGCGGCATACCCAAATATTACACCGGCTGACAGAACACAATACACTACAGCCACGCATACTTGGGCTATTGGTTATATCCACTTGTTAGTCATGTCTCTTGGTAATACAGACACTGGTATTCAAGGAGTAAATGCTAATATAAAAACCGCATGGAAATAGCTTACCGACGCGTTTCCCCTTCGGCACTTCAAAGGCAGCTAAAGTGTCCGGTTCCCAGCCATCGTCGCTCGGAATCAGAGCGCTGTCCTCATCAGATATCGAGTGCTGGCTTCGCTGACACGCTTGATCATCCTCATCATCAACGCACGCATGTGTCCATGATGGCCTACCAGCTGGATTAAAACTCAGCTTTCGCATAACTGCATTTTGCGGCTGACCGGAGACTACAGGTGTGAGTTGGGTGCTTGATCCGAGGAAAGAATCGTAGCCCTCTCCTTCTTCAGGGGACACATGGTCATGGTCATCTGCATGCTCTCGGACGAATGTCTCCCGCTGGTGGAATGAAGAGGGGTGGAATTCCCAAGATTCAAGGGAAGTCACTCTATTCAGTGACATTGTCCAGCTTAGTGCCGATCTGGTATAAACAGGTGTACCGATGATCAGAGCGCACTTGGAGCCTCAACTCCGGCCCGCTGACGTCTAAGTTCGATTGACAGACGGTCAGACTTTGGCTACCAATCCAAGCAGCCTCCTGGGACGCTTGAGCTGCCCTCATTCAGCGTCCCTCTCTGCGGAAAGTCCAGTCGTCGTTCTCTTGGGAGATAAGCTTCTCAGCTGCTATCCAGGGAATTATCTATCCTAGTCGGAGGGAACTGGTCTAGCTGTCGATACAGGCAGCTCGAAGACAATAAACTCAACATGGCATATATACTATCAGAGCCGTTTTATCTTGCGTAGCGCTTTATAGTGTTATAAGTTCGAATACTTGTTTTTAGGGACCTTCTTGCTCACAGTAAGAATGACGTCTAACGCCAAGCCATCTATCTTGACCGCTTACTCAGCCAAAACCTAGATTCGGTGGATAAATATTATTCCGCTTGTTTATGCCTCCCATCCAGCCCTTACTCCCATTCACACGATCTTGTTCAATCAACAATCCGCAACCACATCATCAGTCGGGTGGACGTTGATGTCGACTATTGCCTCCTGCTGGTTTTAGAGAGTTGAGGTCCAACCATTCTCTCAAAAGGCATTTATCTGAATCACTACCCCACAAACCATCTTGGGGAGGGTTGCAGACCAGTCGTTGATTTCTATTTATGGATCAGAGCATTTGGCGCTGGGCGCCAAATGAGACCCATATACACCAAACTCCTGTTTCAACTGCTATCGTTTCAGTTGTTTGGCTGGCTGGAAACTAAGTTATCTTATCTAATTTATCTTTTTGAAAAAGAACTATCTCTTTGGGTGTTTCCAACTGCGCGGCTATAGCTAGCCGCAGCATCCAGGGGTGTTTTACCAAGTTCCCCTTAGCAGCTCTGTTGCTCTATATACCTATTTTATCAAACACCCGGACTATTTTTGCTTTCTGATTCAGTGGATCTCGGACGAAATCACACTGCTACAACGTCGGTTTCATCTACCGCTGCCGGAGTTGTGGAATTTTCCTCTATGTCCTGTCCAACGATGGCATCAAGCAGTGATATGAAACAATTTATTCTGATCTGGAGTAACGACAGCCATCTTGCTAATTATGGCTCCTTTTTCAATTTAACAATGTGGATTTAGACGCCATGTTGATTTTTGACCCGGAAAACTGCTGGAAGCAAGCGTTTTCATTTCGTTATGCCAGGGATGAAAGCGGAGAATAAATTGGCGTTGGATGCCCCCGATCAAGACATTGTTTTAGACATCAATTCAACCCGTTAATATTCTTACATCCTACTAGTCAATACATCTTTTGAGTTTTGGCTCTCATAGTTATAATTTTCTATCCACGCTTGCTTCTATCAGCCTTCTACCACCTTCACCATGCCTGTTACAACTGCCACCCAGAGGAAGGACCCGCTTTGGGGCCACGATAAACGATCAAGACGCTCCAGGACTTCATCTTTCAGTGGAACATCGACTACAGGGTATAGTGAGACGGATTCCGAATCATATGAGGACTCCCTGCCCCTATTGAGGAAGCCGTCCCCAAGCCGGTCCAAGCAGCGTTCCCTCAGGATATCCACAGATACTTCAAACTTAGGCAAAAAAGATAAAGCAAGATCTGGCAGTCTATCCAAAGGACTAATATCACCCATTTACAAAACCATATACCCTATTAGCGCCAAAGATGTCAATACCTGCCTCTCTCCGGTATATAAGGTTATATATCCGCGGACTGGCGACAAAGACGGCAACCCCCAATCACCTATATATGAAACAATTTATCCTCGTCATGCCAGGAGGCACAGTCTTGTCCATAAATCACCCATTTACGAGACGGAATATCCTCACGAGAAGGAGCCTAGCATGCCGATACCTGCGTCCCCGTCTTCTCCAATATACATCACTATCAGGCCCCGATCCAAAGAGTTCAATTACAGTAATAAGGATGTCGCGGAACATCAAGCTACCTCCCCAATGGTCATGGTCAGAGATGGACAGTATAAAGTAACATGCACACAAGGCCATACTACCTGGCTACCTGAGTCCGAAAACACCGGATCGCAGCGTCGTAAACAAAAATGCTGCAGCTGCGAAATCCAGAAGGAGGTCAAGACATCTCGCGCAAAGTATCAAAAACCAGATATACAGCGACGGTACTCCACCAGCAGTTATGCAATGACAGGGTAGGTATCATTAAAAAAGACAATCCCAACACTTACTTTCGTTCACTAACTAGTTATACGGCCATCTAGATTCAAAAGGACCCGCGACGGATCCTTGGAGTTCGTGCGAAGCATTCGTGGCCTCAATGTCCCACGGGCCACCAATCTTCTCGATGTTCTTCACTCTAAACCTTCTCTTTATGACTCGGCTGGGGGGCGATATGCTCGCCTAGATAAGCCGAAGCATCGATCCAACTTGGATAGTGTGTAAGTATAACTCCTCCAGATTTATTCCTTCCACATACCTATCACAGCCTAAAAATTCGTATTAATATCTCCCGTATACGCAGCTTTAGCTCACCCACCATTCATCCGAACGAAGCGACTCCGAGGACAAAATCTCAAGCTCGGAGGCCAGTACTGTTGCGTTACAGAACATACACTTTTACCAAATGAACACCTAACAACGTATCTCTGATCTAGCTCCTATTTCACTTGCTGCTATAGGACAAATGGGGCCCCCTGATCCCCATGAACGCCAACGCTGTTTCGAGCCCTAGCTGTCCTTGAATAACCACACCCAAATGTGGTAAACTGTGTCTCACGAGCTCTTCCTGTTGAACTTTTAATGTCGTTGTCCTTTTATGCTTTCTTCTCTATTTTCCTTTTCTCCCTCGTCCCCTAGCATAATCTCACACGTTCTCGCACACCAAAGATACCCTTTCCATTTCATCTGATAACTCTTGCGTCCCGAAACGCAGGTGTACTTTCTACCACCATGCACATGCAAATGCACATTTACCTTTTATATTCTCATCGGCTATACATGCACTCAAGTATTTTCACGTTTTTATCTCTTGCTTCCCAGTTATGCAAGTCCTCTCTTTGGTTTTCATGATTTATTCTCATAATCAGTTTCGGACGCATATTTTTATGACACTTCCCAGTTTTAAGTTAAATTTAATTCTCTACATTTACTACATCTTCTCTCCGGCGCATTTTCACACATTATTATTATTATTATTATTATTATTATTATTATTATTTATTTTATTTTTCAAATTTTAATAGATTAATATTTACGCGACAAGAAGAACGCTAGCATCGAGCAAGCAAACAAAATATAAAAAATATAAAAAATAAAAACTTCGGAATTTTCTACGCTGACAGGAGCAAACCTCCTGCCACATTTTGATAGGGAGGGCTAGGGTTTACTTTTAAGCTACATAATGTCTAAGAGATGGAGCACATCCAGGTCGAGCTTGATGCATACTGTATCTCTCTGGGTTAACTGCGACGGTGCAATTTCGAGCAGCCTAAACAGTCCAAAGCGCCAAGGACATCCCTAAACAGGATAGGAGTACAGCGCCACGAGGACAAACGCTGGGGGAGGATAGATAAATACAACCCCGGTATCGCTGTTCGCAACGGGGTTCGGGATTTAGAATCTCTATCACTTGCGCGGGTTTGACAAAGGAGGTGAGGGTTATTTTAAGATTTCAGTTGACCTCGCAGCATTTCCTTCTTAAGAAAAGACACAGCTGTGACGACAACCTGGGCTTTCGATTATGTAGCCATGTAGAGAGAGTGTGTGTTCTGGATATTCACCTCGTTTTTCAACGTTGTTTTGTTACATGATCAGCGGCCTGGCTGCGTAGCAGATTGCCTGCATGGGCTGGCTCGCACGTCATCATGCAAGTATTATTGTTTATCCCACAGGATGCGCATATCCCATCATCCGGATCTGATCCGCTAGTTACCAGATGCGCCAAGCCAAGTCACAACCTGCAGGCTGCATCAGAAATCGCGGGTCCTCATGGATCGCGTTTAGGCGGAATAAAAATCGGCTTTCGTTACCCTCCATTCGTCGCCAGTACAACTCGGGAAAACACCAATGAATGAATCATCATGAGTGCCTGAAAAGGGGAGGAGGAAGGAAAAAAAAACAAAAATTTACACGAAAATCACCATGAAAAGGAGGAGTTGGTGAGGAAAATACTAAAAAGGGGACAAAAATCTAGATAAAGCCAGCCAGCCGACCGGCTTGTCTACGCAGTCGAAGGCAATGGCGGCAGCATTTTCATCTGGACGAATTCTTCGAGGACATTGCGGAGCGATGCGAAACTGTCGGTGGTGCCATGCCAACCCAGCTTACGAGATTTGTCCATGCTGTGCGGGATGTGTCAATTAGTGCTCTATGACTTCGTACGGATAGCGTTGGGCAACAGGGAGGGCTACGAGGTGGAGGAAAATCAACAAGGTGAGCAGATAGGACATGTCCAAACTCACCTGAAGTGCACTGGGGTTCCTCCCAAAATAGCAGTATCCGTGAGACCGAAGATACGGTTGCGATCAGCCGGCATGGCAAATGGGTTGTGGACGAGGCCATGTTTCTGTGTGAGCTCTTGCCATGCTGTGTGGACCTGTGGGTCGTACGCCCATGCGGCAATGCTGTAGGTGAATTCGATCTTTTCGGGAGGTCCGAATCTGGATTCCAAGTCAAGCATTCATGATTTAGCCCTTTTCTTGTTCACTACGCATTTATATGGCCAAATAAACGTGGCGGTATGACAAGCAGACCAAGGAGATTAAAATGGACAACCTACCCTCGAGGAGGAGGATCAAATGGCAAAGTCAGGCTCTGATACTCTGCACTTGGATCTGGAACGTTATATTCAATCTCATAAATCTTTGCAAGCGCGGTCCAGAGAGCGCCTGGAGTCACTGCGCTGCAGTCGCAGGCATTGAATGCCTCGTTGGGGGCATCTGGATTGAGCACAGCCCATTCCGCCAAATAGCTATTCAACATAGCCGAGGACAAATCTCTGATGACATCGAACGACGCTATATTTCCAGGGAAGAGTAATGGTTTGCCTAAGTGTGCGTGGACGGCGGCAAAGACACCAAGACTATATGCGAGGTTCATGGCTGCATCTTGGGCGGCTCCGAGAATGAATGAAGGGCGGACGACGTTCCATTCCGTGCCTGTTTCCTTGCAATACTTGAAGAGCAGATCCTCTTGGTCATAGTAGAAGTTTGGATCGATTGTGACACGAGGATCTGATTCTACTTGAGGCGATTTCGCGGTGCCGAGGTGTCCACCATAGTGTTTGGCACCTGTTTGAAGCATGAAGCGCTTGGGAGTGATTGAGGCAAGTTTGAGAGCCTGGATGAAGTTGGAAAGCAATGCGCCTAGTATATTTGGATTTGAATCAGCTGCCTCTCGAAACTGCACAAGAGCGGGAAATTTCATAGAGGGGTATGCGACGATGGCAAAAAGACCCATTCAAACCGGGGCATCATTACCATTTACATTGCACATCTCCTGTGCATCCGACCAAATCGACCCGTCAGACTTTGGCGGAACCTGGATATACGAGTAGAAGAAGACATAGTCTCTGAAAAATCCAAGCGTTAGCCAATACCCAAGCGACCAAAGCCCTGGCCCCCGTTCCCCAGAAACCCACAAGGGTTACGAAAAGAATTATAAGGGAAAGAGGGGAAAGATATGAGATAGAGCAAAGGGGGAATAAGAATCAACTAACGCCGTAACTCCCTTCTCCACCATGGCCTTTGCCAAATCTTCCGGTGAGGTCTTCAAGAAGTCCAACTCGAGATGCGTCACATTGCCATATTTACTCCCTTCAACTGCCGCACGACGTGACATGGTGTATATCTTTGCCCAGCGCTCGGGGGTTTCAGCCAGCACGCGCACCATGTGGCTACCTGATATGCCGTTGGCTCCCGTTACAATCGCTGTCAGCCCCTTTCGGGAATCTGACTCCGGAATGACTGGCAGGCCATGATAGATGCCCTTGGACTCGATGTTTGTGAATTGCTGGCGGGATTGGGTTTGGGCTGCCATGGTTGCTGGCCGCTTAATATCCTTCGTGTCCTCCTTTTTGGCGGTAGGTCTCGTAGCAGTGATATGGGAAAGTAGGGATTTGATGATGCCGCGCGCCGTTCGCAAGGAGTTTGAAATTGTGTCAGCCATGGTGTTGAACGTTTGCAGGCAAGTTTTATAGCCAGCAGCAAGTGAATGTGAGGACAATGAAATTCACGCAGTGAATGAGAACTGAGAATAAAAATAAATAATTGTTTCTGCTCGCTCATTAAGGCCCGCCTGGGGTGGGGAGGCTCCATAATCTTTATATCAAAGCCCTAATATCTATACTAGGCTTCGGGCATAAAAATTGATCGTCGCGATAGTGTAACCGCAAGACGATGCTCTGCGGCATTTGAACGCCGTGCTCTCGTTCGTGCCTCGACTTCGACCATGAGAACGAAACAAAAGCGAGCGATTGGCTTCGCTGATAATGGGCTGGTCGAGCACCCACGCTTCCAGAGAGCCTTTGTTGTTGGGGGGGGGGGGCACCTTGGAAATAATGATATTGCCTGATCAGGAAATCCAGGCTGTCCAGATAGATAACAGCGAATCATTTTTGCTCAACGCGGATAAAAGGGACATTCTCCAATTGGGGGAGGGAGAGCAAAAAAGAAACAACAAGGACATGCTCATTTCGGTCTGAAGCCTGCCCCAAGCAATGTACGGAAACGGCAAATTAATTAATCGGTTGCAAAGGTAGTTAAACTAACTCTAGCTTCGTCTGTAGGAACAATGCGCTCGACCACTTCTGAGGCCCCCCCATCGGCATTAGGTAGCGTGGATGCGATGCGCAGCCAAACGAGGCCCAGCATACTATTCCTCATCCTAGTACAGTTCTAGAAACATGAAGTGAGGGGGGGCGGCCGTCGCGGGTAATCCATATGATAATTCTGCACATCCTCAATCAAGCCTTTGCCCATGAAATAAATCCCCATGGGAAGTGGGCAACCCCAGACGTCACACAAGCCAAAGTAACAATAAAACCGAGAGCTTAGGTTGGAGGTGCAATTTGCATCCCGCTCTCCACACACACACACACACACACACAAAATAAAATAAAAATAAAATAAAAAATAAAAATAAAAGAGTCATCAAATGTATCTGGCTTCTTCCGCATGATCGGGATTGTTGCAACACGGACAAATATATATCCCCAGGCGTAAATTGAGAAATGCACATTATGTCCGGGATGGTGCGGGCATAACAGCTCTCTCTGTCCGGGATGGTGCGGGCCTAACTAACAGCTCTGGATACAAGAGCTTCAAGATGTGTCTCTGTACAGATCTGTATGGACAACTAAAACACCATGTCTGAGTTTTAAGTTGTCGATGGCCTCGGCCCGAAAACAAAAAAAGAAAAAGAAAAGAAAGAAAACGATAAGAACCTTAACGAGGAGAACAATAGCATCATGGGAATCCCATTTATCACGTTTTGAGCCCGGGCGTGGGCGAACAATATGAAAGGCGTGCTGTGGCTGCCATGAGTGTACGATGATGAGATGAGCCTGTTTGAAACCCAAAAGAGGGTTGAAGTAAATCCCATTATTGAAGCTAATCCGTTAGCTTAACTTACAGTACACGTACGTCTTTCGCCATTCATCATCCTCATCGAACGCCAGTAATGTTAGCTGTTTTGATCTCACAGACTGCTTTGGGACACCGGTTGTGTGCTTGTAAACATGCACTTTTCAACAAGAGGGTTATATCTATAGCTATCTGGATGAAAACTGAAAGCAAAAAAATATTTTTACAAATCAATGGGTAAAAATTGAAGGGGAGGTAGGTTGGCCTCTGCTACTCCTTTGTAAATAAAGCAGATTCGAGCGGGGCTAGAAAAAGCAAAAAAAAAAAAAAAGGAAAAGGAAAAGAAAAATGGTACGTGGCTCTCACGCAACGGAGATGTTCAAAGAAGACATAATGATATATATCCTCTCTTTTGTAACCTTTCTTTTTGGTTTCTGTTTTTCTTTTTTGGCTTTGAGATGTTCATTGTTCATTATTTGGTTGTCAAGCTATCATAAGAGTGGACTGGGGTATATGTTGGTGTGGTATATATAGATATATATATTTACAGATAAGGAGGGGAGATGGAGGTAGAGATAGAAGGAGAGGAGAGAGGATGGGAGCCCTTGAGTAGAGTGGTATAGAATGATGTGCAGAGTAGATATGATATGATTCCTTTTTTCTTTTCTTTCTTTTTCTTTTTTTCTTTTTTTTATTTTTCGTTTCTTCCTCATTTTTTTTTTCCTCCTCATTTTTCTTATGCGTCTTGTCACAACGGCTCGCCGGCCTCGTCTAGGGGGAATGGAAAAAAAATGTCATCCCACATATTTCCCAATGCAGCAAGTTCGTCCTGCTGGAACATGAGTTGCATATCTTGGTTTAGAATGAAGGGCTGCTGTGGATCCGGAGCTGTATGTTGTGGATTTCCAAGTCCGCCTGGGTCGGTGGTGACGAAGCCCTGGGTCGTGTGCTGGGGTATATAGTGCGATGATAAAGGTTGGTTAGGAAATGTGGGGAGGACGCCCATGCCTGGTGACGGGCCGAGGGTGGCCCAATGTTCATTCGCAGGGACTGTGTTAGTGGCAGCGTTGGAAGTGGTGGTTGTCGTTGGGTGGATCGGGAGAGAAGTGGTGTGTGTATCAGTGCGAACGTTCTGAGGGGATAGGCTCGACTGGTTGTGGTGTGATTGTTGGGGCTCTGGACGACCCATGGCTGCATGGCTTTGGAGGTGTAAAGGTGTTGACTCTGGGTTAGAAGTAGCCTGATGTGGAGTAGATATGTTAGCTCACAAGATTGGTAAAAGAAAGCTGGGGAAGCAATCGTGATAGTTTCCTGGAGAATTTGGATCTCAAGCGGGAAAAGGAAGACAACTGAATCCTCAGTACTAACCTGCGCCTGTCCCGCGCTCTCCGACTCCGATACCCGCGGCTCCGGTGCGATGTACGTCCGAATATCCTTCGGCTGGAAAAAACTCCATGGGCCGCTACCAGTGCTCATTGGTTTCCCTTCTTTCCTCTTGAGAAACCACGTCTTTAACATTCCCAACATCAGCGCGAATCTAGATGGTACCCGCCCGGACATGCGATCCCCCTTCAAATGGGCAATGAGCTTACTGAGGTAGGATTCAATCTTAAAGTCTGTAGGATTGAATACCTGACCTAGTCGAGTGGCAGGGTACGATGCGGCGGTATAGAGTTTGATGAGAGCGACGCAGGCGTATGATGTACGGACAAAGTGGATGGTGGGGCTAGATTGGATAGTCGTATAATCGAGGGAGATAAACGTGTCTAATGCCTCATGGACGGACGTGAGGCAGACAGTTAGAGCGTCAACGTGGGCGGGAGAGCCAAGGTCGATCGGGTTGTCGGAGGTGAGGCTATTTATGAAGGGCGGTTTGAAATCGTCAATGTTGTGGTCGGCGTGCATGCCGATTTCATGCATGTAGATGTTGAGAACAAGCTCATAGTGGTGCATCAAGGCTATTTATTTAATGTTTAGAAGCAAGAAGATATGGAGGAAGCATGGGGGGAAAAAAAGATTAAAGGAGCTTACGAGAGTAGCACTCAGGCGGCACCTCCTTTCGCCATTCTGCCAAACGCCTTTCGAACCCCTTTAGCGCATATTGGGTTTTGGGATCCGTTATATCTACATTGGTAGCAGGATCATCCATTGAAAACTGGAAAAGAACCTCCTCGCCAATGTGCGCCAGCTTCAACCAGTGAATGAGTGTTCTATCAGATGGAAGCGCATCGGGCGACGTCTCAAGAATTTCAAGAGATTCATCCATGTACGGGTGCCAACGCGTGAGAATGGGTCGTCGAAGTGACATTGCAACACTGTCCTAGCATTTTAGCCAAAAATAAAAGAAAAGAAAATACTGGCATGGTGCAAAAGTTATGGAGGATGCGATGCCATGACTAGATCATGTAATAAGAGCTGGGGCGCAGGGGGGCGGGCCAAAACATACTTAACACACATAAAATAGCACCCCAGCCATGCTCTCCGAGTCTCCGGCGCATCGGGATCTAACATGACAACTTTCTTGCCCATAATTTCCCTCCACATGCCCATAGACTTCGATTTCGCCTTCGATTTGGTTCTTCTGTTCATCCCTAGGTCCATCGACATCGTCGCGGCAATGTGTATGAGCTGGAAGAACTTCATTTCCTCATAGTGGTCCGGCGGTGTATACCAGATCATCGAGATCATGATAGCCTGAACCAACTCGAGAGACTTCGACCCCTTGACAATTACCTGGTCTGCAAAGAGGCGGAAGAGCTCGTTCAGCAGAAAAGCCTGCAGGTCCGCGTTGAATATGCCGATCGATATGGATAGGATAGCCAGAAGAAGGATGGGTTTCGTCCGACGAACTTCGGCCATGGTGGTTTCGGGGGGGAAGACGATGAAGGGAAGCAATGGCGCCATATCGTTCATATAGCGGTTGAAACACTTGAGAGCCAATTCCGTATCCACAACCCCTCGATCAATGACATCTGTATACTCATAATCGTAGCGAGCCTTGGGTGCTCTGTCTATGGTTGGCAATATCGGAGGCCAGTTATCTGGGGTATTCCCGTCGCCACCGTGATTTGACCCATCATAGAACGTCGACGAGCTCTCGGTCGTCGGACTATGGGGTCGAGCAGCCAGCGGAACGAGAATCCCAGTATTCCCGAACCTGGGCTTAAACTCCCCACTGGCATACCTTTTATTCCCAGCTAGACCTGTCATAGAACCTCCAGTAGTAGCCCGTCTACTTTCACTTCCATGATGCTGTACGCCTCCCATCCACCGAGCGGCAGGGAGATCCTCCGCCGCCGACCCAGATCGTAATACAGGGCTCCCCATCCCTCCGCCTCCAGCAGCATTACTCTCATTCCTCGCTCTAGTGGCCTGCAAGCTTGCCGTCAGGGCATCGATCTTCCTCTCCAGCTCCGCAACACGACTATCAGCTTTCTTCTGCCTCTTTCGCGTGGGCGCCGTCACGACGCAGCGGCGATTGGCCTTTGCACAGCGCTTGCAGGGGCCATCTGGGGTTTCCGGGTGCGGGTCGCAGCGTACCTTGAGCTGTCGACAGGCCTCGCAGGCGCGCGGGCGCTTCAAGTCAGCCAGGGGGTCATTGGGGTTATTATGATTGTGAGTGTCCGTCACGATAGTAGATTCGGTATATGTACCGGCCCTAGTGCCGGTCCCGGGCCCGGTCCCGATGCTGTGGTCCTGGTCCTGGTCCTGGTCCNNGGGGACCGCCGCCAAGGGTTGCGGAGTGTGGAGACTGCGGGTTCGGGCTGTCGTCGTCGTAGTAGTAATTGTGGGTTTGCTGGATGCTCAGATCGGAGGTGGGCGTGGATGAAGACTGCGAGGGCGCGGTGTGACGGAGGGGAGCTCGCGGATCGGCATCCATGGAATCAGGAGCTGTGGATTCGAAACCCGATCCCCGTTTTACCCTCTTCTCGGACGGTATTATGAAAGTTTTCCTTTCCTCTTGGGACGCGTCTTTGGGTGGCGCCACGCCGGAGGGGCTGTAGCCGCGCGCGAGCGAGCGATTCCCTTCTGTTGAGAGCTGGTCATCGTCAGCAAAGTTTTATGTAAATATCCCCCCCCCCTCCCCTTTCTCCCCCGGGATATTGTACTAGACTTTTTAGCTTTGGGGAATTCTTTTCCCCCGTGCATGTGGCACAGGAACGTACGATGCGTGGGTTAGGCAACTCCCGATAGCGTGCACGGTCAACGGTGCTTTCGGCGGCCGATCTGACCACAGCTGGAAGCCGATGATGGGGGCGTGGCGAGAGCGTCGGGACACAGCTAGCTTGGCAGTATCAGGCACAACGCATACTAAGGGGAAGGGGGGGGAGGGGGGGCGGCGGTTGAAGCTGGTGATATCCG
>QGQJ01000665.1:0-33275 GCA_003206725.1 Blastomyces emzantsi
AGAAGATGTTTAGATGGAGGAGGGTGGACAGCCAAGCGGGGAGGTGGGAGGCGGGCATGAAGATGCCGTTCTGGTGGGTAAGGAGGGCGAGTTCGAGAGTGAGGAGGGCGAAAAAGGTGTAGAAGCGCCACTGTATGTATGGGTTGTTAGCATGTGAGTAGGTACATATAAGTATAATCATAAATAAAAATAAAAATAAAAATAGTTCGGAGAACGGGTTATATAGTTTTTCAATAGTCCAGAGGGGTAAGAGCAAACGTACGTATCGTCCCCAGGCCGAGAACCAGAACAGATTCATGAGCACCATCATGACAAAACCGCCTAGATACTGCGGCAACAGCGCGCGCAACCCCACAAACAGAAACTCGCCCATCGTCTTCGCCTTGGACCCTTCCACCACCTCCTGCCCAAACCGATCGTACGCAAACCGCTTCACGGGATCCAGCAACGTATCCTGCGCCAACCTCAGTCGCACAAACAGCGCATCGGGCGACTCATAACCGCTACCGTCGCTGGTGAGAATATACTGTTGGCTCTGGCGCTTGTCCGGGTGGTGCAGGGCGGCTAGGCGCCGGAAGCGTGATTTGATGGTGCGGTCATTGTCCGTCGGGAGAACGCCTAGGAGTTGGTAGAAGTCCCCCTCAGCGCGGAGTTGGTGGTAGGTTTCGTAAAGGGTGTAGAGAAGGTAGGAGGTTACAACGACGATGTAGATTCTGCGGTAATGGCGGGCGTATCGCGGGCTGGAGGGGGAAGGGTGAGGGTCGCCGGCGCGAATGGTTATGCGGTAGTAGAGGTTTTGGAGGAAGGAGGTGGCGTACTGTTTTGGGCGTTTGTTAGACAGAAATTGTATTTATGTATGTCTACGAAAGGGACAGAGCTCACTCTTGGGAGAAAAGCCCAGCCGGCGTAGGAGAGAACGGTGGAGAGGGCGTCACCGGCCATATTTGCTGTTGCGGAGGATATGGGGATTCCAAGGTCGACTGACAATGAACGAAGCGTTCCAAGAGAAATTTCGCGGATAAAGAATGGAGTAGTTTTAAAAAGGGGTTGATTAATCTATGATATACATCGCTCCTCAGCAGTGCCGGCACCTCTGAGAAAAAAGATAGTCTTCCACAAGCCCAAAACAATAAAGAAATATCAATGACATCTCCATCTCCATCTCCGTGTTTTGTGTTTTGTGTTGTCTGTCCAGCGCCTGGTTGGAAGCCTTGGCACCAACCCCGTGATTTCAGCCACGAGCCGGACCAAAAAGTCAAAAAGTCACCGCCGAAAGTGAAAAAAAAAGAAAAAAACATTGACTCTCCCATCGCCAACAACCAAAACTTATCTGCGCACACAAGGCATTGCAGCCACAACGACGGGCGGAATATCTGCATGCGCCATGTCAATGGATGCAATGGACATCGATCCCGCCCCCCTTTCACCAGAGAGAAAGCGCAAAAATAAAGAAAAGGACAGGCACTCGGCCAAAAAGCGCAAGCATGAAGTGAGCACCACCACCGCACAGCCAGATGTAGAAGAGTCTTCACCAAAGGCAAAGAAAAAGGAGAAGAAGGAGAAGAAGCACAAGAAGCACAAGGAACATGAGGGCCTCGAGCCATCTGCGCAAGCGCTACCGGATACCCCCAATTCGCGATCTAAAATACCCAAGAAGCATGCACACCAATCCCATGAAGCCGCCTTGGACGGCAACCAGGAGCAAGAAGAACAACCTTCCGAACCGCAATCCCATTCCCCAACAACCTCCAGAAAACCTCTCTCGAAAGCCTCCGTTTCGCAATTGGAATCCACATCTGCAGACTCCACAGAATCGTCCCCCTTCCACCTCATAACCGCAACACTCTACGTCCCCCTCTCCCCAATCTCCATCTCCCCAACCCATGCCCTCTCCTCCCTACAAGCCGAGCACCTCTCTCCCCTCCTACTAACCTACTATCCACCCCTCCGCGGCATCGTCCTCGCCTACTCCAACGCCTCCATATCCTCGAGCCCTCCCTCACCAACCTCCCCGCCAACCACCCACAACCCAGACGAAGACCTAAACCCACAACCCTTAACTCTCGCCGTGAGCGCGGGCGAATACGGCGTCCTCTATGTCTACCTAACAGCTACGTTCCTAATATTCCGCCCAGAGCGCGGCCAGCCGCTCGAGGGGTGGATAAATGTGCAATCCGATGGCTTTCTAGGCGCGGTGGTGTACAATCTCTTCTCCGTGGGCATTGAGCGGCGCCGGCTACCCGCTGACTGGGAGTGGGTGGCGCCAGGAGAGGAGTCGACTACTCCAGCGCTGGAAACAGCTACGCCTAAAAAATCCAGCGGTACTGACGACGACGATGATGACAATGAGGAGAAGGATTCAGATTTCGATTCTGACAAGGAGAATTTCCGCCCGCTGCCTGCGACTTCATCTGCAATGCTTGACCTAAGCACCCAGCATCAGAACCATGAAGGCATGGAGCCGCCATTTGAAGCATTCGAGGATGCTGCCGCGGGCTACTTCCGGACGCGCTCGGGGAGACGGGTGCGCGGGATGGTCCGGTTTCGTGTCAGGGATGTGGATGTCATTCCCGGTGCGGAGCATGATAAGGGCTTTTTGAGTATTGAGGGGACGATGCTGAGTCCCGAGGAGGAAGCGAAGTTGGTAGCAGAGGAGAGGAGAAGGGCTGGGTTTGCCCCATTGTTGTCGTCATCGACAGCGGCAGCAACAGCGGCAGCAACAGCGGCAGCAAGAGCAGGAGCAGAGAGGCGTGGTGATGAAGTACCTCCGCAGACGATGATGTCGGGGGGGTTGGGGATCTCGAGCGCTGCTGCTGCTGCTGCTGCTGCTGATGATGATGTAATGGAACTGGAACCGGAGGCGGAGTTGCCCGTGCCCGTGCCAAGGAAGCAGGGGAAGGATAAGGAGAAGAAGAAAAAGAAGAAGGTCAAGAAGACGGCCTCGTGAGTAGAGTAGGACGCACAAAGTTTGAGGGTTAGGTGGGAGACGGGATTTTGAGATTACGCCGGATGATTGATTGGGTCCGGCATATACTACAGCACACTTTTCTTTCTTTGATCCATAGAAGCACATGTGAAAGATATCGATTCTCCACATTTGCCGTTCGCGGTCTCATTGTTATGTGGTTTCATGTATATGCTGTTAGAGTTTTTCATCCCTTGTTTTGCCCTGGGTTTTTTACTGTCTTTGATGTGCTACCTTTTATATCTGTCCCTTTTTCACTATTTTTGGCGGCATACTTTGAAATACCGGTGATTACTTTTTTTTTTGTCAAGGATTAAAGACTATAGAAAACATTCCATGTATGAAGATTTGGTTTTGGGGGTTTCTTTTTTCTTTTTTGTGACCAGAGATATTTCAACTCGCATTCTTGACAGGAATACGGAGTGTCGAAGCAGGGGGTGGCATTTCCACGCAGCATCATCGCCTACTCCCTCGAACCTCCGACCCAATTGAAACCCCCTTCCTGAAGAGAGAGAAAAGAAAAAAAAATACATTTCAAAAGGCACATACACATACACCTCACGTCCCTCATGCCAAATCCACCTTCAACACATCTACCCCCTCATTCACCTCCTTCTTCCCCACCATCTTCCCACTCTTCATCAACTCCGCACACTTCATAACAATCGGATCCATCCCCATACTCGCAACCGCCACAACCGTCTCACCCAGCACATAATACGCCACAAACTTCCCGGCCTCAGTATCCCCCTTAATAATCAAATCGTCAAACCCATTCATCGTATTGCCACAGTAGCGCAGCTGGCCGCCCAGCGCCGACCAGAAGATCGGAATGAACGATTTCGCCTTAAGCGGCACGGAACTGTTGCTCGAGAAAGCGTGGGCGATGGTGCGTCCGACGCTTCGCCCTGAGTTTTGTGCTACGTCCCAGTGCTCGATGCGCACGTGCGTGTGGCCGCCTTGGCCTGCCCCCGGTCCGCTGTAGGGGTACGTGGCGATGTCGCCGACGGCGTAGACGTCGCTATTGCCGCTGGTGCCCTTTAGACACTCGACGGCAAAGTACTCGTCCGTTTTCAGGGACCCGTCGCGCTCGAGGGTTACGCTGGGGTTATCGCGGAGGAATTCTGTGGCCGGGCTGACGCCGACGCCCAGGATGACGAGATCGGCGGGCAGAGCGGTGCCGTCTTTGAGATATACGGCGGTTACCTTTGAAGGATCCGCGTCAGACGCGGTCGCTTTGTCGACGGAGGCGGACATGTAGAACTTCACGCCGTTTTTTTCCAAGTTAGTTTGGAAGACGCGCCCTACTTTTGCCCCCATGATGCGCTCGAGCGGTGCGGATTCCATGCCGACGATTTTCACGTTGTTCTCTTTTGAGAGTGCGTTGCCTACTTCCATGCCAATGAAGGAGCTGCCGATTATTACGATTTCTTTCTGTTTAGTGGACCCTACGGCAGCTAGGATGGCTTGCACATCTTCCACAGTGCGGAGGACGAAGATGTTCCCCAGTTCTTTGAAGCCGGGGAGTGGCAAGCGGCGCGGAGTCCCGCCAGTAGCGAGGATTAGTTTTGTGTATGGAATTGATTTGCCAGATTTGGTCGCTACGGTCTTGTTTGCGAAGTCGACGGAGGTGACTTCGTCCGAGTGCACGGAGATGGAGACCGCGGAATACCATTCTTTCTGTCTAAGGAGGAGTTTCTCTGGGTCTGGGATTAGGGCTTTGGAGAGCTTTGTTCTGTCAAGGGGGAGGTTGGGCTCTTTGGAAACTATTGTGATTTGGCCGCTGAAGCCGTGCTCGCGGAGCACTTCTACTGCTCCGATTGTTCCGCTTCCACTGGATGGGTACAGAATACCATTAGCAGGCGTTCGCCGTAGAGAAGGGAAATTTTCTCCAGACGTACCCTCCAATAATCACAACCTTCTGATCATGTTGAGCAACGCTGCAAGAATTGATGGGCAGCCTGCCATTTTGTTTGAAGGTGGCCGCGTCGGCCTTGACATAGACACCGCCATCCTTCTCGAACACCTCATATTTATGCAGCGCATTTAGGGCTGGGGCATCTTCCACGTCTCCACTTGTAACATTATAGCAAGCTAGCGCATATCAAAATATGATACCAGTTAGCGAAAAACCAACTTTGTATCTCTCTTCAATTGCAGTTAAAATATACACAAACTGAAGGAGAACAAAACATATATAAGGGGAGAAAACTGCAGGAAATATAAAGCCTTAACTAAACGGATATACATACCACCATGCCACGGGCAAGTCAGTCTCGCATCAGGAGTCAAGACGCCCTTTACCAGCGGCGCGCCATAATGCGTACAGTTAGCAGTAAGCGCATGGACCTGGCCGCCATGTTTTAAGAGCAAAAGTTTGCCCTTCTCAATGCCCTCGACTTCTACTTCGATCTTGTCAGACGGAAGGTCGAGCGAAGTCAGGTCCTTGATTTTGAAAGTCGATGTTGACGTCATCTTTGGCGTTGAAGAAGATGACCGTCGTGAGGTTGAGAAGTGATTTATGCGCGTTTTTATTAAATGGGTGCTGCTGGTTCTCCTCCCGTTGCTGGTGTTGTTGTTCTTATTGTTGGAGTTGGTGATACGAGATGTATGGACGTGCTGGATGCGGGGGAGGTTGGCAGCTATTTGCGGGCGATGGGATGCAAGGATAGATGACGTGCCCAACACCGGCTTACATGCACGATAGCCAGTCAAAGCAGCTGCGGCGATAATTGGAGCAGATTTATACAGCAGATGGCGTGTGGATTGGACTGTACTGCGATAGATGATGGAGCTACAAAGGGAGGATGGAGAGAGTGGCATGCTATGGAATGACACCTGCAGAGCCTGAGGGAGGCACAGTGAGGCATGGAACAAATGGGTTGGTTCTCTTGAGTATACGTAGTTTGTATTGATAGTTATCAATTTCAGCAGGACTATGAATTCCAGGCCATGCTAATGAATCTAATGATGCGCCCCCATAGGCCCAATGGGCGTGCGGTGATGTCATGGGCGGGATTTCTAACCGGAGTTGGGGCAAGTTCTGTTTCCCAAGGATTCCTAGTGCTAAATATACTTTTATGGGCATGGAAAATGTACACAAACGGAGAGAAGGAGAAGTTGAACGGTGCCGTCAAGTACGCAGTGGGTCGTGCGAATTAAAATTATTTTCTCATAACAACTAATATACATACACATACGCAGTACATACATATCAGTACTCACTCCAAGCCCCATCCGTCTACGCTCCCTTAAAACTCCGAATTATCACCCCAGCATTGGAGAAATAACAGCTATATTACACTCCTCTTCCGCAAACCTCTCCTCTGCGTCCGAACAGAAGACGCTTCTCCCCTGCGTGGCCGCTGGCCTCTAACATTCCGTTTCTTAACCCATCCAGGACCCTGCGGAAGTCCGTGAGGCGCGGCAAAATCTCCGTCGGAATTCCCAGGCGACTCGGGCTCGCTAGATATCGTTAAATCTACAATAGAACTACTGCTCTTTTGTGGCATATCTTGGTTGGGAACATATTCAGAGTGCTGCGTTGACTCCTTGCCAACCTCGGCTATGGCTGGAAGATCCAAATTGTCGTCGTAGCGCTGGGGTTTCCGGCGGGGTGAAGAAGATATCTGGCGCGGAGATGAGAGGATTTTTCGCTTTCTTCTTCTAGTTACAGATGTCGGCGAATTTTCCGCAGCCGTTGTTGTGCGGGGTGGGGCTGTGGAAAAGAATCGTTCCATGGGCGGTGATACACTCGGAAAGCTCCTATCAGGTTCGTAGAAGGGATTGGGGATTACGGATCCACTTGAGCCAGGGCGGTGTTCAGCTGGCTGGCTATCTTCGACAGCGGAAGGGAGCAATGAAAGTTGGGAGTCATTTTGATCTATAGTCGTCTGATCCAGCTGAAACGATGGCGGTGAAGAGTTGTAAATGGCCTCGGAGCCAAGGGGCATCGGCTGGACATGCTGCGCACAACCATCCATTGGAGCGTCATCGACTGACCCTGTTCCAGGGTCCAATCCGGTTTCGATACACGTCTCCTCAATAGGCGCCTCAAGCTGGGAGGTAGTTGTTAGGTCTTTGTTAGAAGCCACAGAATCCTTGGCCGATGTATCATCGGGTTGGAGATCCTGAAGCTGATGGCCAGATAATACTGACGATTTCTGATGATCGGAGCCAGGCTTGTGAGAGGAGGGATCTGATGTAGCATCTTGTAACCAAGCAAGGGAGCTCGGCACCTCCGTGACAATCTGCTTTTTAGGTGTATCCTGTGGCCAGCGGTTTGCTGGAGGGGTGGGTTCGGGCGAGTCATCTTTGAGAAGATGTGTTGAGGGGTTAGGCGGTGGGCTCGGGACAAACCCGGCAAAGGTAGGGGATTGAACGGTCGGACTAGCACATTCATTGGCCCCTTTGTTTTCGATGGCCGCGTCATTGTGAGTTCTGGAGTCTTCCACGTCGAACAATAGCTCTTCAGGAGGAAGAAAATCCGAATCGAACCCTGACCTAAACCCGGCCTCTCGAATCATTGCCGAAATTTCGTGTCGTGTCGGCGACGAAACAGTGGTGACTTCGGGAATCGGGGGCGGAAGTTCAATAGGACTGGCTCAGGTATCGCGTAAGCTGACGGGCCCATCAACAGAAAAGAATAATTTATACCAACAAGTGGTTTTGTGTCTCCTCCACCACCTCTACGGAACCATTAGTAGGCCCGGCAGAGAGCAATTTTGGTTCTATGAGCTCTCCAAATTGCATTTCCCTAAATCCATCATCTTCTCCTTTCCATTCATCATAACCAGGCATCTCAAACATGGTATATCGCGTCGCCCCATCATCACCGTCGCCATGATCTTCTCTAGGTTGCTCTCTATAGCGCCGCGCAAGCCGCAGTGTTAAAGTCCCATCAGCAGCACCTTCGATAACGGCAGTGCGATATTCAGACACTAGCGGTTGCCAGTTTGTAGCTTTTGACAAGTCCAGCTGCTTAAAAGCGATGATTGTTCCAGGCCTCATATCAGCGTCCCGTGCATCTTTCAAAATAGACATATCATCCGGTAAGCCTGGAAGATCATCTGTAGACGCACCCTTATCTGGCGAAGTCGCCTCTGCATTAGTCGCATCAGGGCCCACCCCCTTAAGAGACTGAACTGAGTTGTAATGTTCGTCTGTCCCATCATTCCCATAATCTAGCTGATTTTCATTCGAAAAACTCGCTTCTCCATTGCACCACTCTTGATCATAATAGTCGTCTTCTTGACGATTTCGGGATTTGCGCTTCCGCTTCTTGCCACTAACTTGTTGATTTCCTTTGAGTTCGCGGATTTTCGCTTGCGCATCCTTATCCCAGCGTTGCACAAACGGGAAGGGCGGCGTGGACAACTTTACATCGTCGTAAAGACATTCCGTGGCTTGAAGGATGAGTCGATCTTCCCAGTTTTCAATTGAATCGATCTTCGCCTCCGTAGGTTTATCAATTTCTTCAACTGAGGAGACTTTTGATTGTGGTTTTGGCTGATGTACTTGATTGTTGAGCGTCTCTCGCAGTGCCTCCTCATCCTCCTTTGTCTTTGGGGTCTTCAAACCTAGAGAGCCAAATACAAGGCGCCGCGAGCTAGGAACATCTAGTTTTGACTGTCTCTTAGATGATTCTGCAGCTGTCCCGAAAGTACCATTGGCTTCATTTATTGGTGTGGTTGACATCGATTCGGGAGGACTCAATTTATTAGCGTTCTTGGTAGGCTGTGGGGTCACATCAACCCCCCCTTTCGCAATATCACGCAGCAGCTGTGCACGCTTCTTTTCAAACTCCGCCTGCTCATCGTTGACTTTCGTCTGGGTTTCTGGGATCTCTTCACCTGGCATCTCGGGAAACGGGCCAGGGTTAGCCTCGCACCATTTGCGTAGATCGCCGAAATTAGCGTCTTTGTGAAGGATTCCGAGCTCCTTCAGCTTCTCAAGTCTTCTTCGTAACTTGTTTCTCCTGTTGGTGTTTTTCGTTCGTCGAGAGCCGGTACCAGGAGGGTGGACAATTGGCTGTGGGGCAGCGGCGGTTGTCTGCGGGCCATTTCCCGTCAAAGATGTTGTCGCTTGTTGTTTGTCACTGACAGTAGAAATATTGATATCTTCTGATTCTGAAGCTGATGAACTACCACTGGAGCTTGATGATGCTTCCGAAGATGCTTCACTCGAACTGGAACCACGAGAAGAGACGGAGCTTGTTTCATCCTCGTCGCTCGAATCATCCGTGCCAGAGCCAGAAACACCGTCGCTCGCCGATTCCGCATCGGAGGATGTTGACCCCTCGGAATCAGAGTCCCGCTGATCTTCGAAACTGACGCTGAGACTGCGCTTGGGTGAAGATGCAGAGGATATCTGCGCCTTCTGGTGCAAGATCCCGTGAAGTTTGCGCTCTCCAACGCTTAGATCTGTTTTTGATTTTCCCTTCTGTACCCTCGTAGCTCGCGTTTTCGAGTGGGGTGTAGGGGCTGCTGAACCGGTCCCTTTTGTTCTAGGTTGTTCCTTGGTCCATGTCTCGTGTGACATTATGGCTTCCTCAGACGGGGTAACTGCAGATTCATCGCTCTCGGTTTGATATTCATAATCATCGTCGTCTTCATCGTCCTCGTCCTCGTCTTCATCCCCGGCCCGAAGAACAAGCTCTTTCCCAGTTCCATCAGCGTCTTCTTTCCAGTCTGGGTCGTTCTCTTCATCATCTTCGTCTTCAAAATTAAAATCTCCTGCACGAGCGTCATCAACCCGCCATCCGCCAAAATTCAATCGCCTCTTCTTCCGAGGTGGAATTGTAATAGGTGGCCTTGACGACACTGCTTTTTGAATGTAAGGTTTCCCGAACGGAACGCCATCAATCAAATGCTTCCCATCAATAGTGATCTGATGCCGGCCCGTGAGTCTCCTGGCCATGAGATCGCCAAGTTGTAATGCGCGTATTCTAGAGCCCGCAGGAAAAAAAAAACAAGGTCAAAGTCAGCAAAATTGCAAGCCATAACGTCATAGGACAAAATACCATAAAACAAATTATAGAAAAAAGGGCCCCAAAAAGGATGAACATACACAACCTCATCACCATCCCTCAACAGCCCATCCACCTCCATAAAATGTAAACACTCAGAGCCCATAACTTCCACTGCATAATCCTCCAGTCCCCATTGCCCCACACCACCACCAATGCCACCACCACTCCCAATATCTTCCTCAACGTGCGTCTCAAGTGGAATAACCTCATTTACATCTTCCAACAACTGTGCGATTGTCAACCCCCCGCTCCCCGAAGCCGCTGCTGAAGCGCCAGCTCCAAAACCAACATTTGGAGCCCGCGTCGACGTAATTGTACAGGATGATACAGTGGCGAAGGACGAGACAGCAGAATTGGCTCTGGTGGAAGCAGAGTTGGGCGAGGAGGTAGTCCAGAGGACACGGGTGGTAGGAAGGCCATGCCGCTGTATGACGAGGTGGAGACGCATGGCGCTGAGTGTTTGTGGGTTTGGGGGGGAGAGGAAAGATGTGGACGTGATTGAGTTCCTGCTGCCCTTTTCGTCGCTAGCTTCACCGAATGCTATAGTGTCTGGTAATTTTTGGCGGGCCTTATTCGCCTAGATCCCGCATGTGGATGCCATTGTTAGAGCACTTAGATAGCCAATATGGAAGCTTTGATGCCCCTTATTGAGAGAGCTGGTAATCTCTAGCTCCAACTCGGAGCTTCAAAAAGCAGGATAATGAAGAACGGTAGTGTAGTGGTGATACTAAAACAATATGCTGATTAGTGCCGGTCGCACCATTACCATTTTCCGTTGCCTCTGATGGATGGTAAAAGTTTCAGCTGATTTGCGGTGTCGTTGGTGTTCTGCAAAGTGCTGGCGCGATGGATGGACTCAAAATCAATATTCTGGCCCCTGGGGCCCGCGGGCGATCTCGTAACTTACCTCTATTGGTCTAGCGCCATCTTCGACTAACCTGAAATATTTTTGGCCTTCAATCATGAATCGTAGATTTAGTTTGAAAGTTCGAACCATGTTTTTATTTTTATATATTTGATCCCCATTGAAACCCATCATGCAAAGAATTTATAATTCCCCCGATCAATGTTGTTTTTCTCTAAACAAACAATATGTGCCGTGCGCTCACTGAGGCACAATAGCGATGGAAACCAAAAAAAAAAAAAATTCCTAACAAGAAATGTACGCTGTCGTTATCGGAGCCCATGAGCCCTCGTTTTTCGTAAGACATCGTTATCCCAAACTATATGCAGAAAAGAAAAATAAAATAAAAGACAGTTGGAAAGAATGGGAGTAAGCTATTTGAGGGAAATAGCAGCTAACCGCACACTAAGAATACGATCTTATCCATCTCTCGCATACACATATGACACGATGAGCTTTATCAGATGCCGCGTGGGAAGGACCCATGCATTTTTCCAGTGGAGCTCCAGCCTTCAGGCATCAGACTTGTTTCCCAGCCCTCGGTACGGGTTTCCTAGTGGGAACTTCCATGAAAGGCATTGGTCTTCGTTGTGGTGGCTCCTGGCGTGTTTGTTGTGCTTGCGGTGCTTGCGGTGCCTGTGGTGGTGGGTATGGAGTCTCCTCGACAAGTTGGGTTTGTTGAATCTGTCCAATCGATGTCGATTGCAGCGGCTGGTGGGCGAAATGATGGTTGGCAGTTTGTCCATCCAGAGGCGCTACATTTGCATAATAGTTATCAAAGAAGGACTCCGTTGATGCATTGTGCGGGCCGCTATTAGGGAAAAGCCGCTCGTTGTCTTTATTATGATTTGCTGAACCCTTATTATCAGCCCCTGACCATGATCCTGGGTCTGGAGGGTTATACTCGCGCCGCGGGCCATCCACTGGCCCAAGAGCATCTGCCATGGCGTCCTCATAGCTTGGAGGAGCATCATCGTACTCGGTCTGCACGGGAGCGATGGTCGGGGCAACCTCAGGCCGGGGAGGTTGCGGAGGCGGAACCTCGGATACCTTGCTGACCTTACTAGGAGACCGCCGGACGGCGTCTAAAAGGGCCTGGGGAGGAGCGATTCCAGAGTATACTTGAACGGGCATCCGGAGGGGAACAACGATAATCTCGGGCTAGAACGCGAAATATGCATCTGTTACTCGGGTGCTCCATTATGAAATATCAGACAGATCAAAGATCCAGCCATAGGTATGAAATGCATCGAGGAACATTGGAGTGGGTATCTAGAAGCCGTGAGTAACGCACCTTCATCATAGCAGAAGAAGAGCCATGTCTTAATCCAACTTGTATATCCAATTTGTACGTCCGCGATATATTGCATGTATCGAATGACGGCGCCACAGAACTGGGCAATGGGATACGATCCCACATGCTGGAATCTACCTTCCACTCCTTCCCAGCGGGAGCACTTCCGTCCCCAAGCGGGATGTTCATATTACTTTGACTCACAATGACCCAGCTCCCACTCTCAATTCTGGCAAGATCGTGGGCCCGGATGTGTGTATACGCGATTAATTCGACCTGTACCATCTGCAAGAAAATCGTGTCGGAGCTGTCGTTAAGCTTTTTTACTAGAATTCGTAATGGAAGGGGCTCGTTGCAAGTGATGATTGCAGGACTAGGTAATCTGGCATCTACGGAAAATTTGGGAGGTTCTTCCTCGAAGTCGATCAAAGGTGGAGGACTAGTTTTTCGGAAAAGACTTTTTTTTCCAGGTATACTGCTGACTTTTGAGAATTGTTGCTGACGTCTCGCATACGATTCCGCGCCGGGTACTATTCTCTCTGGAGGCTCGATGGGCAGGAATTTGAAATCCGCAAACTAGATCGAGTCTCTATCAGCATTCAACTTCGAGGAAACGAAAGGTATATCCCGGATCATATATACCCCTCTATAATTCTCCTTGTAAAACTGTGGCCGCGCAACCGTCGCCTTCACGTAATATCTAATCTCGGCCTCGCCCGGAAATCCCGTCAGCGACGGTGGAAGTGCCTTACGGACGTGTATGTTTGTATCGCGTGCAACCTCTAGCCTTATCGTGCCCATGTTGAGATTTGTCCTCATATGCTCAGTGCAGTTGTTATTGAAGGGAAACTATAGAGGGCCGAATAGCAGGAGCAATTAGTCGCGGTTCTTTCTAAACTCCAATCTGTTCATTCAACTCACTTTGAAACTAAAAGGATATTCATGATGGCCGGGCGGAAGGGTATAGTGTACGTTACTTCCGACGAGTTCAGAAGCATCCTCAGCCGGAAATAAAGTATGGACTTTGTATAGGAGCTGCAGGTTTGAAACCATGTGAGCAATTAGTACGGATACCCCATCTCGATTTGTTGTTATAGACAGGCGCATACCTTGTGGGATTCCACCTCCGTCCTTTTCTTCTCGTTGCGGTCACTATTGGGGTATTTCGGAGCGGCAAGCCGGGTACTGCTCTCGCCCTCGAGCTTCACGACGATGCTTGATACGGGAGTATCGGTGGATAGCACAAGGATGACTTTCCCTGTGATGTAATCGAGGTTCGTAAAATACGCATGCGGCCTATCCAGGTGGATTCGAACAGACATGGCGAATAATTGGCTTATTTTCGAGTTTCATGCGCAGAGTGGTTTCCCAGCATAAATGACCTAACCGCGGGGCGGATGCAATGAGGCGAAAAGCAAGTATTACACAAACAATTAGAAGGGAGGTGAAAGTGAAACTGGGAGGAAATCCAGAGGCGAGCACTGCGTCCTCAAGAAGATAAAACTAGGTATTATATCTGTGTTACTCAGGAAATCGTTCAGGGAATGAAGAAACGAGAAGTTTTGTTTGTTCCGGAGTGTTGCGGCGGGCATCAGGAACTAAGCCAGCGATAACTCAACAGGCAGATGACGTTTGTGCCAAGCCGCACCATAACATTCGGCGTTGTTTTGTGGCTTGCTCAGTTCGTGCCACCACCACAAAGATCTATATAGATCTTGCTCGGGTTTGGGATCAAGATTTCCTCGGGATATTTATATGTCCTCGCAATCTGCACCATACTTTCATTGAATCATTGAATAGGTACTCTCTCGAAATATATATGGCTACCCAACGGAGAGGCTAGGCCAAACATCTCATCTGCTTTCTGCCTTGGCCAGCAGAGCCATTAATTATGACGAGTGTGTTTATCGGCATGAAGGGGGTATGCCGAAACAAGCCAAAACCATAGCAGTCATTCAGCTTTCTTTCCACGCATCAAGTAATGTGCTTCTAAGATCCTGAGCCACGATACGCAGTTGGTTGGCTGCTTTGTTCCCCTGTACCCGCTTGCCGCCTCAGCCTCTTCTACACGTCACTGTGAGTGCACAGTTTGACACAACGGTTCGAGAAATTCCGGACATTTAGAATGCTTAAATCTTCAAGGGAAAACAAAAGGAAAGATATGAGACGAAAAAGCTACTATCTATCGTTCATTAACCAAACAAGCTTATGATGCATCTTTGTCTATATCTATAAAAACACTGCGCTAGCATTAGAATACAGGTACCTACCAGGGACAGGGACAGGCGAGGCGATTCGGGAAGCCGCGTAAAACTCAGGCATCAGTAATCTCAGGCCGAGGACTTATAGGCCTTCTTTTGCAAGCATATCTACGTTCACCGGATCCAAACGGAATCAGCAGGATCCAATAGCTGCTTGCAGATAGGTGGCTCGCTTACCAGCAATATCCAGATATAGGGCAAGTGCATTGAACCTGTGGCTCCCCCAGACATGCACATTAGTATTTTCCTGCGGGGTGAGCATGCTTAACATGAAACATCACAAATAATTAATCAATACCCACTTCCTAGTGTTTCCTGTCAACTCAGAGACAAGCCACTTCAGACGGTTGGTCCAGTTGATTAAGTCAAGATGGCTAACACCAACAAGGGTGCCTTTATAGCCCTCTTGACCTCCCCACTTGCTGCTTTGGACACTGACCAATCCGTCATTCGGGCCTTCTTCCTGCTCGATTATCCGGTGGGACTGGCGAAACACAGACCACAAACTTGGGGTTAGCGATGCCCCGTATGAAAAGTACCTGGGTCGCCCCTGATAGTCAGCGACGGATCACTGCCCCTTATTTGCGAGTGGGCGCCAGTGAGTTACACACCTGACATCATGAACGTCTGGGGTATTCGGATTGAATTCCTCCTGCATGTACTTGCGAGTGAGTTGATTGAATGCCCCCGATTCGATTTTCAGCCTCGCGAGAGCGTTGTATATATCCGCAACTCGTTTCTCTGTGTTCCGTGTACGTGAACAAGATGTCACCCGCATTCGAAAGGGGATTTGACGTACCTCCGATTTGCCCAAACACATAATCCGCAAATGCAGAACCTACTCTAGTTAGCAATAGTACTCAATGTAACTTGCGACGGGACCAACCTCGATGAGGGGTAGCGATCGTAGTCAGGGACAAAACGCGGAAGCTTGTGGGGCGAAGTCTACTAATCATATAACGGGAGTCCAGACCCCTGGTTCCGCTATAGTCAGAACAGTTTCCATCCTACGTAGAATATGTATGAATAACCCGAGAGCGCATACCCCTGAATAATAACGTGAGCCCAAATCCAGAGAACAATGAAATTTGATGAAAACTTCAAGCATTTTCAACATACCATGCTATGTCTATAAATAGAGGATAGTTAGCAAAGACAAGCATCCATCAAATCGTGTCTGCGTACATATATAAAATTCAAAGTCTCCACTCACGCAATAATATTCACTTCTTCGCCCTGAATCCGAGCCTCGATGCCCCTCATGAGCGCTTCGGCTCGTTGCTCAATGGACCCTGACGGCAGGACAGGAACCGTAATAACATCCATCCCCTGCAGGGAAAACGCCTCCTTAATTCCGCGCCAATACTGGATCCCTGGAAGATACTTTCCTCCCAGTCTCAACTCGTCAAATCCTAACAACCCATGCGCCAGCACTATGGGGTATTTTGGCTTCACTATAGAGTGCATCACCTCGAAGATGGTTCAAGATAGCTAGATATATCAGCAAATTGCGCTAAGCACCATATTTTCCTTCTCCAGGGAGGTGGCTCCCTTTTTTCTCTCGCTTTTTCTTTTTCTTTTTCTTTTCTCTTTGGGCATTACTGACGGTATGTATCTCGAATTGTAGAGTATTCGTCTTTGATCAAAGGTTCCAAGAGCTCGAGGCGTAGATCCCGCGGATGAGGCTTTGATGCATCGACCGTTGTCGAGCTGAATTGTCGCGCTTGAAGCACTGCGCATAACTGAACATTGTTTGAATGACAACAGGACGAAACCGTTTTGCAAACCCACCAAACGACTGGGTTACGGATCGTATGCGTCATTCTGCACGTCTATTGCGCTGAGAATTAATTCATTTGAGTTGTCAAGTCCTGAGCGCAGAATGGAAGTTAGCCAAGTTGTCTGTATGGAGGCATTTTCCCGGTAAAGGATAACTTCTTTATGCTCCTTGGTTCATCCCTGTTTTCGGGAAATGACGCAACCGTAAATAAGCACAAAGCCGGCAAGCTAGAGAATGCACCACGGCAGCTGAATAACAACTTTTAGAGATCACTAAGTCCTAGATATTCTCTTGAACTGAAGATTATCCATTCCTTCTATGTAATACATGCCTGCAAAATTAGGGTCCAGGGTTATTTAAAGGCCCCAGTAATAAAGCGATGAATCGTTCAACTGGACAAATTATTAGAGGGCGAGTTTATACATAGTTCAAACATTGAAATAAATAGTATTAAATGAGACGACAAGTAGACCGTTTCTACCTTGTAATCCAACCGACAAGGTTTTACCAATTTTCAACGTCCAAGAAGTGATGCTTAGGATTCTCAACTTAGAACCTTAGGATGTCTCTGTCAATCAAGAAAAAACTAAAACTAAAAAACAAAAGAACAAGAAGGGTGGAGTATCACCTACAAAGGCCTATTGTTTTGGTTAATTAAGGACATATGGCAACCATGCAGGGCTACACTGATTCCTGTGCAAATCGCGAGAGGCTAAAATGACAAAAAACAGATAAACTCAATTCCAGCTTCAATTCTTCACTTAGAGAAACATGGGATATAGTATGATAGAGCAAACAGCGAAGGTTTACTACTTCTAAAAAGGGAGGTGTATGCCCCCTGAGGAGTATTTGGAAAGGAGAAATCAAAAGAAAGCAGAAAGCAGAAAGCAGAAAGCAGTACAAGCACACGACGAAAATTAAATAAAGAAAAAATCATTACGCCCTGGTCCCATTAGTGGCTTTCATGCTGCCGCACTCGCGCTCGAATTCGCTCATTATTCAATAAATAAACTCAGGCATTCGCCGCAAGTTTTTTCGGTATTTGCGGCTGAACATCGGTAACAGCATGGATGAGATCCTCGATGACTTGGCCGCCCTTCTTCTTGCCGATGTCTCTGATCTCCTGGACTTTGGCTTCGGCTTCTTTGTTGGCTTCGTCTTCAGCGACCATGTTCCCGCTCGAGTGCTAAATGAGATAAATAAGACAGGGGTGCCGGTCTCAGTTAGCCGTCTAGTCACTTTCTTATATACATGTATATAATATATATATATATCTGACTATTAGGAGTAGGAATATCAAGACAGAATACGAATCTCCAGTGCAGTAATTGAAGAAGAAAATGATATTTCCTCACCTCAGCCTCAAACTTCTTGAATTCTTCTTCCTTTTTCTGTCGGTATTCTTCGATTTCCTTCTGCGCTTCAGCTCGGGCGTCCTTTACGCGCTTTGTACGGTCTACACAGACATGGCAATCAAGTTAGAGTCAAAGGGGTTGGAAAAGCGACAATTCGTCAGTGTCGTATGATGTAATTGCAAGAGGAAATTTGTTACGGACATTCTCGGGCTGGAATAATGAAATAGAATGAGTTAGTGAAATCTGTTTCTTCGAGAGCCGGGACAAGGTGGAGGTTAGGGTATTGGGAATGTGACTCCACTCGTTTGGAAGGTCTTACCATTCTGTACAATTTTCTGCGCCTCTCTCTCAGCCTATTTGCTCACAAAAGGTTTGTCAATTCTCCACATTCTTTATTTGAGTAAGCCTTGGGTGTAAACGGGGAGGTATGCGATTGGGGATGGCTTGGAGGCGGACATACATCAAGCAGGGTCTGGATACCTGCGGAGTTCTGGGCAGACTGGAAGGGAAAATAATAGTTAGCAAGATGATTGATTCCTGAAAGGGTTTACATGATGAAATAAGAAGCGCACCATGATTTTGATCTCTCTTCAAGTACAATCCGCTGAGATCGGCGTTGGCATGTAGTCGTGATGTTGTTGGATACTGTCCTGGTCCTGAGCTCCGGGCGTGTTAGCTCATTCCAAGGTTGTGGTGATGCGGGCTCAGGTGGAGCAAGGTCACGTCGCCGCTTCTGCCGCTCGACACCGCTTCCGGACAAAATCCACCGGCAGGAAACCGTTCGACAATATCTTAGGAATTACATCGCAACTTTGCTAAATAACGACCTCAAATTTCCAGGAAAGGGTACCTTCGCAAAATTTTCGAAGGAGGGCTTTTTTCTTTTAGAAAAAACCAGAAGCCATCCCAATAGTATCACGCAGGGAAACGCATAGGAAGAAACCATGTCGCGGGCGTCAAAACTTACTTTGGCCGGCACGTCGCTGATGACTGCCGGCATCGTGTACTTTGTCCACTGGACGCAGGAAGCTGACAAGGCTGTACGTTTTAGTCAATTGAGCTACATATATATACGCCCCGTTGATTTACGGCTGAATGCTGACTTGCTACGAATAACCTCTAGGCCATGCATGCCGGTGTGCAACGAGATCTTGAAAACCAGCGGATCAAGCGAGAGCGTCAAGCGGACTTTGAGATGCAGCGGGCGCTGGAAGCGGAATACAGGAAACTCCAAACGGTATCGGATGGCGGAAATGGGGAGAGTATAGACAGTGGTGCTGGGATAGGTGTCAGTCAAAGCCCAACATAGCCGGTTGCGATCATCCAATTCTCCTACCCACCTCGCCGCTGGAGCAACTGTTAAAGCGGGAAGGCCAACCCACGGTCGCTTTCGATTCCCTTCGATTTCTTTCTGCATCAAATGAGCAAGAAACCATTGTCTCGGGCAGAACAAAGGCGCCAATGTTGTCGGAAAGGATAAATTCACGAGGAGTGCAATTTCGCTCCTATGTTTGGAGATATCGCTGGCTGAGAAAGCCTCCAGCCTACACCATTTGCGATCACGGAACGAAAAGTTGTTACACGGCGTCCATTGTACGATATATATACAAACGGTAGAATCCGGTTTTTGGGAGGCGTCAAAGGGGTCTGCTTACTGAAATAAACTTGTACTATATGCGTTATATACCCAGAACCAACTGTCTTCACTCATACATACGATATATGTATCAGATATACTGGATCTCACAGTGGAAATTTGTGACTCTGAACGCACCAAGGGTCCCCATGACCAGAGAGCACATCCAGGTTTTCTTACACCCCTCGACTCTTCCAAATCCAACTGTAGGCCTAGGGATAGATCTGGATTGAATATATGCCGTCTGTTATTCCTTCTTAAAATCGCGATACAACTGTGCTGCAAAATGCCGGGGGCAAGGGAGACTCCCAGGGTAACCGAGGATGAAGAGCTCTAGTTGTGTCAACTTTGTGCCCGTTGTTCCCAAGTAAAGTACCAAGGTACCCCTCAGCGGGGTATTGTATTCTGATTCTGGCAAACAAAGGTGTCGTAGTTGGTACCATAGGAGGGGGAACAACTATCGTGTGGACATGGTAGGAATCGAGTGTTTTTGGCACAGATGGATCAAACAATAAGATATTTTAATGAACAAAGGCAATGTGTTTGAGAGCCATCATTTGCTTGTTTCCATATGAGCTGGGTAGAAACCAATAAACTTGAAACCTCGAGCCGTGAGATGTGAGTTGTGAGGAGAATTGGCTGTGGCTGGGCAAATCAAAGGCGCCCGATCTCTGCGAATCCCGGGTTTTTAGTGCATAAATGAGCCCTGCTCGGGCGTCATGGGAACTTTTGCTTCCCCCCACCCGACCTTCTACCCACTGTGTTCTCTCTTTTTTATTTACGAATAGCCAGGCAGAAACAGACTCTGTCCTGCCAGCCCACTGCCGCTGTTCCATCGCACTCATTAATGAAACATAATCTCTCTCCTTCACCAGTCCCAAGCTAATCATTCTATTCATTCGCTTTCGGACCAGGTCCTTGTCGTGGTGGCAGAGCTGGAGCTATACATGGACACCGCTATACGGGGCGCCGAAAAATGGTCTGCGTGCTTAGACTGCCCATATAGCCTCTCTTAATGGACCACATATTACCATCACTGCATGACGCAGGTCCGCTAAGAACCACCCCGCGCCTCCATCATTCGACGCCGCTGAAATGCTGTTGTGGGAGTTCACAATGTGCCTATCTCCAACATAACAATGCTGCGCTGGCGGATCTGGAAAAGGACGTCGAAACTGCCGCCCAGCTAGGCCAGGTGGGTATTTTATTTCCATTTGCATTTCTTTTTCATCTCTTCATCTCCTATATCTATTTGACTTTGCTGTCACTTTGTTGTTCGTGGGCACTTAACTGACCTTTTTACTTCTCCCTTTGCCTCGCGGGTCTAGGCATTATTGCAGCGCCATGAGTCTTACATGACAGATGCAGAAGGAGATCGAAGCAGGTTACTATTAGAAATGGAACATCTCGAGCGGGACAAGCGCCAAGCGCAAGCCGAAAATGCGCGGATCATCGAAGAAAACCGCGAGCTCTTAGAACAGCTGGAGGAAATGAACAAGTTGATCGTGGAATCGGATGCGCAGATCAAGTCACTCACGGACTCCCTCGAGAGCACACAGGTGCAGGTTAAACGATTGTCGATCTCAGCGTTGCGCGTAGCCCAGCTCGAGTCGCAGATTGTTGCGATGGAGAAGGAACAAGAGGAGTTGCAGGCAAAGCTTATCGTCACTGAAGAAGATGAGAAATCAGCGATCCAACGATGGAGACAAGCCGAATGCACTTTGCGAGACCTTCAGGACCAGCTCGAGAGGATAGAGAAGGAGTCGAGAGATGACCAGGAAAAGCATGTGGAGCTACTTGCGCGCATGGAGCGGAGGAGGGTTGTTGAACGAGAATTAGATAGCGCTGCGGGTCGACTTAAAGGTGCTGCAGCTGCCTCGTCACTTGGCCAGAATAAGCCAGGAGTGGTTAGCAATTTCGTTCGCGACATCTTGCAAGATAATGCGAACTTGCAAATGGGCATCGTTGAGCTCAGGGAAATGCTTCAGAACTCAAATGAAGAAGTGCAGAACCTGCGGGAACAGGTTCTCCTCCATCAACCACTGACTCCGGAGCCGAATGAACGACAGCCTCGACGGAAGGCACTTCCGCTTAGTGACGAATTGGATGCGAAATTTCCGCCAGTGACATCCCAAGAATTTCATGTCCATCATCACTACCACCCGCCTACCCCAGTCGTTTCCCAGCGAAAGGAAAAGGCACATATCCCGATACACCGCCGCCAGAGGCGAAAGAGACCTACGATCTCCTCACCACTTCTCGAGTCTCCTCGCCTTTTCTCACGCATATCACCAACATCGCACCGTCCACATGGTTCTGCTTCGTCGACATCAACCATACTCTCACAAACTTCAGCCTCTATCCCTCCGTCCTCGAATAGCCGCAATTGGTCTACCCAAGTCTCCGGTTCCGCCGTTGCGGGGTCACTATCGTCGTCAATGCCTAGTTCTCCACAGTCTACATATAGAACCTCGTCAATTTTCGATCGCGTGGACCATGGCTTTGAGTCTTCTCGCCCTACCAGCCCGGAGAGCATTGGTTTTGCGTCTCCGAGTGTTAGGCCATACCGTCATCGCAAAGGATCCTTTGATGTCCCCTTCCGATCTATATCTGGCCCAGCTGAGTTGCAGGATATGTCTGTAATTCTTCCAGGTGATGAAATCCAAGAACAAAGTCGTGACTTTTCCACTGATGAGAATATACCTTATTGCGAACCTCCCATACTGGAAGAGGCGGAAAACACAACGTCTCAGGAAACGATCAATGAGGAACCAATGCAATTTCAACCTTCAATTTGTCCGCCCGAACCTGAGCCTGCGCATGAACCTGATCCTGAACTCTCCTCGCAGCTACAATATCACACAGTGAAACGCGCATCCTCTCATGACAGCCTCCTCTCCATTTCAGGAATGGATATCCATACGCTTCGCTCTCGCCCATCCCAAATGCTCAGTCACTATTCAGCACTCCCTGTCAGAACACCCAGCCGTATCACATCCGCCGGCACGGAAGTTTCCTTCACGCCGCCAGTCATCTCACGAATGAACATCATAGTCCCTACTGTGTCCCTTAGCAATGGGGATAAACGCTCCGACTCACGCTCCCTGCTCTCCTCAGTCGCCGCTGCAGCTGCAGCGGGCCCAAACGCAACCCCAACCCCAACGCCACCAGGCTCCCTACCCAACAACTCATCTCCTCTTCACCATCCGGACGATGTCTTCGCATCTCGTCAGACTGCTAGTTTCAGCAAGCGGGTTGGGGGGTGGGTTCTTGGAAAATGGGGTATGACACCGATAACATCAGCGAGGGGCGCGCGTTCACCCACATCCTCACGCCGTTCATCGTTGGCATCCTCGGCTCGGCCACCAGCGCCTCCACTCATCTCTGCTGCGTCATCTGTATACGCCTCATCTGTCTCCTCTTCAACAACTGCACCAACAACACTGGGTAGACCAGCCGGGGTAAATCAAAAAGGTCCTATCCCGGGGCTCCGTCCACCCGCAAAGGCACCGACCGCTATACAACCCAAGGCAATTGACGAGGAGTCACTACAGGAAAGCTTGCTTGAGTAACCTTATCCTCAGCTGCTATACTCTCATCTCCGTTCGTTTGGAATCCCCCGTTCTAATTTTTTTTTTTTTTCCCTTTACTTTTCCTGTTTTTACCATTTCATACTTGCGTTTGATACCCAATATGTGCATTTCTTTCCTTCTTATCATTTCTTCCGATATGTCATCTCATTTCATATCTATAAAGCTTATTCTCATACACAAGCTGTTTCGCTCCCTGTCTGTCCCATCGCACTATCCACACCGCGAACTACTGCTTACTATTAGGAATTTTCCTTTGTATAAACTATCATTAAATCAACTGCATTTCCTATTCTCCTTTCGTTGACTTGCACTATTACTAAATATCGTGTCGGACTTTATTTATTTATTTTCTTCCTTTTATTTTCTTTCCCTTTGGATGAATACCCTGGTATATTTACAACGGCAGCTTCATATGCATTGGAAACATTGGCGCCTTCGTTTTCCTTTTCATTCCTCTCTTCGTCTCCCCTTAGTTATTTGGTCTTCTCTGTCATCATATCACATAGTACCGCTTCCTCTAGTATGATAACTCACGCATGTATATAACACAGTCCATAACTACATGCTTCAGCCCACATTTCTCATTTTCTCCAGAGACTGTATATAAATACAATTTTCCAATCCTCTCTCGTTACAATTAAACCATCCGTGTTTATACAACACGTAAAAGTTTTACATATTAAATATGCTTGATGGGGGTCTATATTTTCCCCATATTCCTTGTATAACCTTGATTTCTTACAATGACAAAATGAGATAACACTGGGGTTGTTATTTTATTTCTCCTGTCACTGCTCCTTGTTACACGCATCTGTATGTACTCTATGTATGCCCTGCATATGCATGTCCACACAAAACCAACAGGCCGGCATGCATGCGTCGTCAGCCAGTCAAACCCTAAATCGTCCAGATTGGGAGATATATCATGTGTATAAGCCTTGGGACATCCCATGGAGGTTACATATAAAATATAACGGTTGTCTAATGTAAGTATGGTAGGTAAATGTATGTATGAGCTCTCGGGAAGGCTAGCGTGTGCACACTATATTACTTTTCTGCATATACTGTTACTTGCAGTACTCATCTAGTATTCTACTCGATTTATTCCTGTGATATCATTTTCCCCAGGTATAGCGCGGTGTGTATTCTTATACAAAATGGCATGAAAGCTCCTAGGTATGCAACTCACACAGCAACGAACTCCTCGATATAGATATCTCAGCGGGAATAAGAATCTCATGAATTTAGTGCGACATGTACTGCGCAATAAACTAGCGGTAATCGGGCGAGGGCGGGGGTACCTACATTCGCATGGATATATGTCTTGATTCGAGCGGTGAGGTAGACACAGGGAGCTACCTGGGTAGCTATGTTATACTGCGCATAGCTTATAAGTATTTTGGATGCCGAATATGCTCCCTGGAGTTAGTCGATCTGATAATATGTGGAGGTTACATCCTTCAGGCTTCTCGGGGGTTGGATTGTGGTAGAGAAGAAGCATCACGATCATTCGTTGGACAGCATTAGAGGTTTTGCTCAGATTTCATCAATGGTGGAGGAAATCGGTTTTGGGGGGAATGGTCCATTTGTCAAACCAGTCCTTCGAAAAATCAGTTTGTTTCACCGACTGCGTCGTTCGTGTACCGTATGTAGGTCTTTCTCCTGTCTCTAGAGATCCACCCGAGGACGCGGTTATTAAAACTTGCATATAAAAATACATATATACCTCAGTACAAAACTCCCATCCGATTCGTGCCCGCTTTCTAGCCGTCTAGGCCACCTGCCCGTTTAAATCTACCCCATCCATCCCCAACGGTCAAAAAAGGGTGGATGATGAGATGTGGTCCATGCTCTGCATAAGATTACGAAGTACAGCAGTAAAGCTAGGAAGCGCACTCTGTACGAATGGAAAAACATAGCGGAATTGTCGGCGTGGAGGTGGGACTCCTTTCTAATAGGGTTGGTTGTGTGTGCATGTATGTGTGCAGATACATGCATATTATGCGGGGGCACCATTGTTCGATATTAAGATAGGGCTTATGATATGGTATATTGAAACAAGAACGGAGCCGTATAGCACGACACATTGTAGGGCTGGTACCGAGGGATATAATAGGATTGTTTGGCCGCATGAGGTAGGGGCTGCGGGCGGGTGGATCTGCAGGTATGTTCTGCATATTAGGATGTATGCATGCATGTCTATATGCATTGCCCTCTGAGTGAAGGGCATGCATAAACATACTCATGGACCTTATTCGGCAGGCGGGAGAAAAAAAGACGTTGTTCCTTGAGCTGACTGTGACAAAATTATCCATGTCTGCATCATTTCCTTCCCCTTCCAGTAATCTTTGAGATGATCGGCTCTGGGTGTATGTCGCGGAGGTCGTTATTGTGAAACGCCACGACATAGCCTAGGTTTTCTTCCCTTCGTGACAATAAAAAATAAAAGAAAAGATAAAACAGGTGGAAATAATATGATTGTACGACGAAGGACTAATTTAAAGCCCAGTTTTTGGCAATTGCTAGATGGTAGCGCTTGGAAAAGGTGACGAATCAAGGTATATTAGCCGTATACTATAGCCATGTAGAAATTAAAAAAATGTAGGGACCATTATCAAGGAAGGACGGAGTTTGAAATCCTGTACGTCCGGATAGGAACATCGGTACGGTGAAAAAACCCATCCTGGGATTCTAGGGGCGGAGATTCAAAATTTATCTGACGACAGTCCAAACCGTTCGCTTCTAGCCAAGAAAGGACTGTTAGCACACCAGCAACGTTACACGAAGACGGAGCAATGATGATTAAGGTGTAGGGGGGGGGGAGGGAGATCCCTTGCGCACCACATCGTTTACGAAATGTATCAAATGTCGCTGGGTTTCGAAGTGTGGCAGACATAATAAATTCTTTAATTCTGTGCTTGTCGAATAATTCTCGTAACGTTGATGATAAAAGAGGTATAAGGTCCAGGTCATATATCTGCGCGTTTATAGAAGTCACAGTGTGAATGCGTCGCAATCTTCATCAGCCACCAGCGACGATATTTGAAAATTGACTTAGGAATGTTGTATGCATACCAGATCAGCTCCAAGTGCCACATCAAATGATTGGTACGGTTCTCCTGATGAGGAGCGTCGGTTAGGTTGGAATGGGGTTCCCCATTCCCATATATCTGCACTGATTCTATTGCATGAAAGATCGTTCCGCATTGCACAGTCGTTGATGGTAGATATTAATGCAGGGTCTCTGTCCGTAGCCGTCACGCTCCGGGCTCCAAGACATTTCAGACAATACAGGGAAAGAAACCCCGTACCACTTCCGAGCTCAACGACATTCTTCCCCTCGATTAGTGACCTGCCTTCCGGGGTTGTAAGGTAGGTGCCAAGGTGTAAAGCCGCCTCCCATGTGCGGAATCCAGTGGTTCCCGAGGCAAATATAAGGTTACGGTTTTCTGACGTGATCACGAATTGACCTTTATGACCTCTAGGGGCTGCATAACGAATGTATGACAAGGTCTGGGCTTCCTCAAAGGGGGATAGTCGTGGGTAACTAAGGAGATCGCTATAGTTCCTCATGAGATCCTCCGAGACCTCCTGGAAAATGAGATATCGTTAGGGGGAATGACAATGTGAAATGCGGCGAATCATGTTGGTAGTTCCATGATTCGTGCCAGCGAAGGCCAGAGTGAATGGAGTCATACATCCTCGTCAGGGTTAGAAATTGACTCTTCCAATTTAGATATGAGCATTTTGAGAACCCGGATACGATAGCCTTGCGGAGGGATAGGCCAAACGTGTGCTTCATCGAACATTTTCTGGTAGATGAGCTGCTGTACCACTGGGCTTATGAGGACAGTAGGTGCTGGTATAGTGAGGCGTTGTGGTTCAAGCAGCTGAAGGTACTGAGCCACCAGCAAATCCACTTGGTCTTCATTATCACTGGGTGGCTGTACCATTATTATTATTATCGTGGCCCTGCATACCTCGTAGTGTTGGTGAGGTCCATGGGGCTCAAGAAAGATATCTGTGTTGTGTGGTTGAGTCGGGGAGACAAAACTTTGATGAAGCTTAAGCGGCGGGAGATGGACTATTTACCGTATCAGGACTAGTGCCGAGTGGCCGAGCTGGCCCTAGCCGAGAACCCACATCCAGCAAAATCAAAAAATATATCGAAACACCGTGATTCTTTCGACGACAGCGACATCCGACAAACCCCAGCCGCCAACCATCCTCCTCCCCCTTCGTCGAAGCAGACTTTTCGAACTGCCGGTGGTTCCTTCTCGAAAATTCTGCAATCATGGCTGACGCTCCGGTGGTGACCCTGCGGACTCGCAAGTTCATCCGCAACCCTCTTTTGGCGAGAAAGCAGATGGTTGTGTAAGTCGTTCTTTTCATTTGCGCGGAAATGTGGAATAGAGGCTTTGAGAGTTTCGCGATCTCAATGTTATAGTTGGATATGGATACATGACTTCTGGCGTCTGGTTGTTGTGATGGTACAATGGTTTCCTAACGAGTTTTTTGTGGCATCCTGCACACAATAGTGACATCCTCCACCCCAACCGCGCCAACATCTCCAAGGACGAGCTCCGTGGGAAACTCTCAGAACTTTACAAGTCCAACAAGGAGCAAGTCTCCGTATTCGGCCTTCGCACGCACTATGGTGGTGGTAAGACCACCGGCTTCGCCCTCATCTACGACTCGACCGAAGCCCTGAAGAAATTCGAGCCCCGCTATCGTCTCGTCCGTATTGGAGCTGCTGAGAAGGTTGAGAAAGCCAGCAGACAGCAACGTACGTTTTGGCATATCCCCATTCTACGTTCTTCAGTCCTTGGGTAATATACATTGGAATTTTAGCTGACAATCGGATCTCCTTAAAATACAGGCAAACAAAGAAAGAACCGATCGAAGAAGTTCCGGGGCACAGAAAAGACCACAGGACCAAAGAAGGAAAAGAAGAGCAAATAAAGGAGGGATCCTGGTTGCTTTGCTTTATTTGGTTTTTCATGGTGCTGGGTGGAGACTTCACGACATGGATTTTTTGATTGGCCTAAGGGTCCCAAAATGCGCTGGATGAAATGTTTTCTTTATCTACCTACATCGATGATGTATTTTAGCTGAAAGTCAAGCCATGTGGAGAAATTACACCTTTTTCGTTTATTATTTTGTTGTGTCCAGGGCACGCGGCCCCCTGTTTTTAGGTGATTTCGCTTTCTACTTCTACATACACGGTTTAATTTGCCCTTCCGCAAAGTCGTGAAAACCCGGCACTGACAACCTTTCTTACCATACGTTACTCTATCACAAGTGGTTGGTGATAGTGACGAGCAAATCTCCAAATCAGCAGCTGGGGATAACAAAACAAAAAGCTCACCTCATTTAACGCCACAGAAATAACGAAAATACACTCTACCCACCAAGTGCAACAATCATCCGCACCATATACTTTTTCTTAAATACCCCTTGATATCCCAAATCAGTACCAACGACAGGGCATGTCTCGAGGTTAAAGAAGGGATGAGGAAATAAACAGACGAGAGGAGGGGAAAAGTAGACATAATACAGGTAGGGACGGTTTAAAACAGAATCCTAAGCCAAAACGCGACCATTAACTTAGCAGCTAGGTTCAGTCAACTGCCGAAGAGAGAAACGAAAAGAGACACCACTGCTTCCATGAAACACGCTTTCTATCCTGTAACACGATGCTGTGCATGTAATGCGCAACAGAAAACAATAAATAAAAATATTAAAAAAAAACAATAAACCCCAACCGTTGTTTTTAACATAAGAGAGACAGATCTCGGCAATTCGAGACAAAATAGGAGATCCGTGTAGGAATCATAACAAAAACATTTTCACCCTTTCACAATTCCAGTATACTCTGTTCGGCACATACGTACGCAGGTGGTTAGCCGGACCCCAAGGAGACTCGTTAATTGTCGTTGAGAGATGAAATCACCGTCGGTAACAATAAAACCAAAATGATTTTGAAAAAAGAAGAAAAAACCCAATGAATACGTGAATTTCGTTGGCCCTAAAAGTTATCCGTCTTGTGAACTGGGAGATTAGACGTCGGGTTCACTGGGGTGTCTGAGCACCTAGATGCCGACGGCTCGAAGGGTGGAAGACGGATGTACTCCTGTCCATTTGACAAAGTGCTCGATGAGCTGTGTGCGGGCAGCATGGTACTATGGCCGTAGGCCTGCGCTCCGTAGCTGGATTGTGGTCGAAGGTCACTGCCCCTCTGGGATCGTCCGCCCAGAGCATTCTCTGCAGAGGAGTGGAATCCTTCAACCGACTCGGCTCCTGATAATGTTGTTGTTGGGCGGATTGTTGTTACCGTAGAGTTGCTGGATATGACATATCCGAATCCCATATCAGTGGCCCCTATCAGGGGCTTGCTAGTACTTGGCGAATCTGTACCATTGGCCATGGTAGTCGGCGTTGTCCTCATCGTGCTTCGCTGGTTGCTCGATGATAAGCCGTCCAGAGCCAAGTGCCCTGAAGCTCTGGTATTTAATCCTGGGCCAGTTCCGCAAGAGGAAGGAACCGAAGGCTCTGCCGAATGGGTTCCCATCGTGCTTCCGTTGTCACGGCCATTACGGCTCGATGTGGGGTCGGGCAATATCCTGTCCGGCACCGTTGACGATGATGAGATTGAGCTAAGAAGAGGGAGTGCTGAAGGAAGATCGGATGATACCGAGACTGGATGCTGAGTGTGCGTCATGTAGCTGTAATTAGATCCAAGGGCAGGATGGCCATCTTGGTCATGGTATATATCTTCATTCCGGAACTTGCCAACTTGAGAAGTCCGAGGGCTTCCTATGATCGAAGAGTAGCTAGAACCTCCCGTGGAATCCGTGCTAGGGAGCATATATTGTGGAGATGGGATACTATACGATTGGGATTCACCCTCGTAGCTGATTTGACATGCGGGTATAAATGGGCTCCTCGAAATCGGGGCAAACTGAGTTCCTTGATCATAAGTACATTGAGGTTTTGAATACGGTGGGAATGTTGGAGTCACCGAGTGAATCGAGACAGAGCTTGTTCTGCTGGTAGCCTGTGTCTCATACCCACTACCGTTGACATAGGGGCCACCCAGGGGGCCCGCTCCGGGATATGGCCAGGAGCAGCCATAATGTGGTTTGGTATGGGTATTGAATGAACTGACCTATGGATGGTTAGCAACCATTCCGATCACTCCGTGCACGGCTGGTACTAACACGGAGACGCCAAACTTACCCGCAAAAACTGGCAACTTTGGGTTCCTGCGTTCCGACAATTAGTACATTGGCCGTTGCCAATGTCCCCGCTACATTTGATCTTTCTTCGTCGACATCGGCCGCACTTGTAAAAAAAAAAAAAGAGGGGGGTAAGTAAGAGGCAAACAAACGAGAGGGGGAGGATATTGGCCTCCTAAATGAACATACAGCAACCGGGATACGTCGGCGAGCAGACGTACCGCCGCCGTTAACCCCTGGCTCTGTTGTCGAGCATATTCGATTACTATATCCACCCCCGAGCTCATGTTGAACATCACCTCGCAGTGAGTGAGAAACTGGGTAGCTCATTCCGCGGGTAGACTGCCGACAGAATTGCAAGTCCTCCTGGGTTTCGAAGTAAGCTGGAGACATGATCTATCTGTCCGCTTTTGTTTCAAGAAAGCAAGCGGAGATCAGAAGATATGGCCTTTTCTTTATGTCCCAAGATCACCATGCGTGTAACAACAACAAACTTCGGACAGGCGAGCAATGCAGCAGCTTTTGAAGGGGCGGAGTAATATTGGGTATCCTTAATATATCTCAGCCATCGCGGGGAAAATGAAGCAAGTTGGGCAACTTATCAGGGCATGGTGTAGGTTTTAAAAGATGTTGTGTAGATATAACTGACGAACAAATTATGTCTCTGGTTTGAGTTAACTTTCTGCAGAACATGCAGGACGCTGGAGACGGATAACCAGACGACAGTGTTGTCTGAATTACTCATTAGGTCCAAAATTATTATGATTAGCGACTTAATTTGACGGTACATATCGTCTAATAAGTTCCACGGTGTTCCCATGTATCAAGCCGTGTTGTACTTCTTCCTGAACCTAGGGCTCTTAGCTGAAGGAAGTCGTGCAGCTTATTTAATCACAGGGTTATGAGGTTTGAGTGTCCAGTGCTACTGAAAAAGTGTCCTACCCTGCATTGCACACGCTGGACGCCATCCTCATGGTGGGTAGTGAAGTGATACCGTAAACTGCGGTGCCCATCAGGGAAACGGGGAGCAGAAGAAAATGGGGGGGAGAAAAGGGACAAAAGGCAATACTTCATCCAAAAGTAGACGAAGAAAAGAAATATTGGGAGAACAAACCCTAGATTTCACTCACAATACAGAATTGCTGACTTCGTCGATAGACGACAAGACAGACAAAGAAGAAAGAGACTAGAAAAAAAGTAAAATAGGTCTAAACAGACGAGATGGGCTGCAGAATGCCATTTTTGATTCGAGCAGGAGCCCAAAAGGAGCGTTTGCCAGTGTGAAAGATGCAAGACGCAATTGAGTTGTTTGCTCCCGCCTCGCTGCAGAAAAGCAAACATCTGCCAGTATCATCTTCAAAAGCGGCATTTCCCACTTGAGTCGTCTTCGTGATCCTCAGTAAGCCCAATCAGGGTATATGAACCGTAATATTTACTAAAAGGGAGGTGATGGGACCTACACCACGACTGAAAACTGCTCCTGGGAACTTGGCATGGGATGTGAACAGCGAAAAAAAAAATTGCCCAGCAGTTATCTTATATTTCGTAGTCCAGCATTCAACACCAGCTGGCATAATCTAAAAGCTGCAATGGCTTGCAATAATGTATTCCAGGAGGCGGGCAGTCAGGAAAAGCAAAAATGTAAGGTTCTAGGCTGTATCCTTCTTCAGGTCGGTTTGGTTTGGTTGATAATATGTATCGTGTGTTGTTCTTTCGTGATTGGAGCAAGCTTTCAGTGAAGGAAACGCACAGGACAGGCTGCCAGGACGGCTAAACATCTTTAGTCCCTGGGGATTTTATGAAGAAGAAGAAGAAAAAAATGCAAGATAGAAACGGAATGCATGTATGTTTCAGCAGAACTGTAGGGCAGTTAATACATGCATTCCGTTTCAGCAGAACTGTAGGGTAGTTAGGACAAATAATCGCGGGGTTCTGAAGATCATTGCTCTGCCTCGCAGGCTCAAGTTAGATTTTGCTACCGCTGGGTCAGAAACGGCGCGCATCCCATATTCCTCGGAAAGACCCCTTCGAAAGCGTTTGCGTCAACATGGACAAGGAGAAATTTCCATGGATTAGCTAACACAGATGATGGAGAAATATTGAAAGAACCGGACTGAGTTCCGCGGGTACCCGGGGTTAGATTCTCTCCCTTGGAAACTGATTGTAGGCTTCGGCTTCATGCATGAAGAAGCAGGAATTGAAGGTCGAATACCCTTCAAGCAGGATTCTTGTCATTATGCACCATGGGATTGCCCGATCTGCCTTTCCCACGTGTACGCGACAATCTTAAAACATTCATACCAGATCAGATGAAAAAGTTTGAACTAGACACAAGTAGGGAAAATCTTATGCAAGTAAACAATTCTTCAACGGTCCGTGAAACGGTTGGGAAATATAGATTTTTGACGCAAACCAGCAGTAGTGCGGTTGTAGGGCCCGTGATGGAATACCAATGTCACTTTATTCATAGCAGCCTTTATTTCTTTCCTAAAAGTAAGTTTGATTTGCTGCTGATCCGTCAATGTAAGGGTACGTTTGACATCTCGCGAGGCAGGAATTGGCAAATGCGGATCTTGGGAAAATGACTATTAGCGTTGGCTTCGGGGGAATATCCCGCTAGCGAGCAGGACGACAAACAGCTCACAGTCCGGAGTATAGATAGATACCACGATGTAACAATAACCCTTCCCGGCATGCGTACAAGCTTATCAAGAGGAGGACGCCTCATCAGGTAAGCCCATCCAGCAAGGGTCCACTGGAAGAAAATGTTCTTGTTAGAAGTGTTGACAGAGAATTAAGCAGATGACAGATGATGTTTGTAAACACAGGTCATCATATTGTCCCGTCGTATCATATTGTGCAAAGAGACTATCTGTACCTAGGAATAAAATAGCTCTAAACAGATGTTGAGGATAGGTTGTGAAAGGCGTTGAGAGGCGTTCGGGCACGGGCAGAAAAAGCGCTGCAGCCCCAGCAACCAGGGTTGACCTAACCCAAAGCGGCCACACAAACGCCCAGCTGGAGATGTCCAGCCCGCAAACCTTGGAAGCCCCCGTCGATCCCGTTCGTCACGCCGAGATATCTCCTGACCCAGACTCATCCAGCAGGCAAGCCTCACTTCCCGCAACATCGCGAACCCCCGCGAACCCCCCGCGAACCCCCCGCGAATAGCCACGCCTTGAAGCAAGCTGTTGCACCGTGAGCTATCTATCTATCTAT
>QGQJ01000666.1:0-13284 GCA_003206725.1 Blastomyces emzantsi
TAGCTTGGTGGCCCCGAGGCAGAAGCACGTAGCCAGCAACAATACGACGGAATAAAAGAGTGGTTGTGGTTGGGGGAAGGGCGGGAAGGGGATGTGCTGGGGGGGGGTGAGAGAGGCACGAGTTTGGTGGAGAGAGAGTTTTGGAGGAGGGAGAAAGAGAGCGAGCGAAGAGTCGGAAGTGGATGGTTGGAGGTTGAGAGCCGCCGCCAAGCTCCCGGTCTGTAAAGGGCTTAGTGCGGCAGGGTCTATACAGATCTAGGCTGAATGCAGTCTAGCGTGGTGAATTAAGCGACTGCTCGGGCGGGTGACTCAGCAGCAACCCGGCGGCTGCAGAACAGATTCTGATTGGTCAACTGCCGCAGATCGTGCCTATCACGTGATATTTGTCCATCTGGATTAGCCGCTTATAAATTACGGCACAGATACAGAAGTATATATTCCGTAACTAATCTGTAGATCCCCAGGCTGTTCAAAGCATAACGAAATGGAAGAGGGATTCTGGCCAAGTATCAACCCAATGCAGGGTTTAGTGATATCAAGGGAAGCCATGAGAATCCGAGTCCTGCGGAATTCGTAACTGTCAGCCCGGGGAGCTGTCCTGTACCTAGGTAGGTACCTAACCAAGGAATAGCCCTAAATACGTGGTGCTTCGGATGCGCAGCCAGTGAAATGTACTGCATTTCTGCCTGACTAATGCCAACCGCTGCACACGGATAAACAGGCCTGTATCGCTGCGTGTATCGTACCGTCACTCTCGTATTTTTCAGCGCCTGTTGCCAACTCTCGCACATCTGAGATCCCAAAATCCATCTCCGTTTCCAACAACACCACACGCTGCCCGATCCCCAGGGCCTTTCTCGGTTTCTTATTTGTCTTGCAGTGTAGTGCTTTTGTTTCCTCGTGTATCCTCCTTTTGTTTTTTTCCCTTCGTGAGGCTTAATTAGCCCATCTTGAACAGTTCTGCGAGGCTTCTCTTCTGACGTCAAGCGGGCAACGAAATCACTACTTTTAACTATATCCCTTGACCTCGACCTCGACCAAACTCATTAAAGGATTTACTTCCCGCCATCATGTCGGACAAACTAACTAGGTGAGCATTTGACCGACTATATTGCTGTTTGGGCATTACTAACCATTTTGTTCTCCAGAATCGCCATTGTCAACGCGGACAAGGTGTGCAACCATACCCCGCCATACATACCCCTCCTCAATTTTTTTTTTTTGCCCTGGTGAGGTAATGGGCCAAATATCACGACACATAGCTAATCTATTATTTCTATAACCTCTATAGTGCAAACCCAAGGTAGATCCATGCTCCCCTATCTTTTTCTAGGCTTATGTGTACATTCCCCGGATCGAAGAGACAAGGCTAATATCCTTCCAAGAAATGTCGTCAAGAGTGCAAGAAATCTTGTCCCGTCGTGCGCTCCGGCAAACTTTGCATCGAAGTCACCCCTGAATCGAAGATTGCTTTCATTTCGGAACGTCTCTGTATAGGATGTGGTATTTGTCCGAAAAAATGCCCCTTTGGAGCCATCCACATCATCAACTTGCCCACCAACCTGGAAACCCAGGTCACGCATCGATATTCGGCGAACAGCTTCAAACTTCACCGGCTGCCTATGCCTCGTCCAGGACAAGTCCTGGGTCTGGTTGGAACCAACGGTATTGGCAAGAGTACTGCTCTCAAAATCCTCAGTGGAAAATTGAAGCCAAATTTGGGCCGTTACGATAATCCGCCTGACTGGGAAGAAATCTTAAAATATTTCCGTGGTTCTGAATTGCAAAGTGAGTAATCTGTCTAAAAGGCTTCCTTCTTTTCCCTTTTGACTTCAAGCACACCAAATGCTAACCCGCCTCTAGACTATTTCACCAAAGTACTCGAAGATGATTTGAAGGCCGTTGTCAAGCCGCAGTACGTCGACCAAATTCCCCGAGCGGTCAAGGGCCCGATCAAGGAGGTCGAGCCCCTTATCAAAGCACGCTCCCAAATGGACAATATGGAATATATCATGAAAGAGCTCGGTTTGTAGCCCCTTTCTTTTACCCCCGTGACCTGTTACCGCTACTAACAAGGCTTTTTCGTAGAACTCAATCAAGTTAAGGATAGAGATATTGGGCTGCTCTCTGGAGGAGAACTTCAGCGCTTTGCCATTGCGCTTGTTTGCGTTCAGCAGGCTGATGTGTATGTCTCACCCTCCTTTTACCGACATATTTTCAACAGGAAACTAACGTCAACTAGATACATGTTCGACGAACCATCATCCTACCTGGATGTCAAGCAGCGCCTCAGCGCGGCCCGTATTATCAGAGGACTCCTTCGACCAGATGATTATGTCATTGTAGTTGAACACGACTTGTCTGTCCTGGATTACCTGTCCGACTTCATTTGCGTACTCTATGGTCGCCCTGCTGTGTACGGTGTCGTCACTCTGCCTTCATCGGTACGCGAAGGTATCAATATTTTCTTGGACGGTCATATCCCCACAGAGAACTTGCGATTCCGTGAAGAATCCCTCACCTTCCGTATCGCAGAAGCTGGAGATGATTTCATAGCCGACAAGGGAAGAGCGTTTAGTTACCCAAAAATGGAAAAGACCTTGGGTGGCTTCCACCTCGCCGTCGAGCCCGGGAGATTCACTGATTCTGAAATTATTGTCATGATGGGGGAGAACGGAACTGGAAAGACGACATTCTGTAAACTACTTGCTGGAGCGGAGAAGCCAGATGGCGGCACATCTGTGCCTCCCATGAACATCAGCATGAAGCCGCAAAAAATCACACCCAAGTTCCAGGGTACTGTTCGACAGCTGTTTTTCAAGCGTATTAAGGCGGCATTCTTGTCGCCTCAATTCCAGACCGACGTTTACAAACCACTCAAGCTCGATGACTTCATCGACCAGGAAGTCCAGAATCTTTCCGGTGGTGAATTGCAACGTGTCGCTATTGTTCTTGCACTCGGTATTCCAGCTGATATCTATTTAATCGACGAGCCAAGCGCCTACTTGGACTCTGAGCAGCGTATCGTTGCTGCGCGAGTCATCAAGCGCTTTATCATGCACACCAAGAAGACGGCTTTTATCGTCGAGCACGATTTCATCATGGCGACTTACCTTGCTGACCGTGTTATCGTCTTCGATGGTAAACCATCCGTCGATGCCAAAGCCAATACCCCAGAGTCTCTCCTCTCAGGTTGCAACAAATTCTTGAAAAATCTGGACGTGACCTTCCGTCGTGATCCCAACAGCTACCGGCCACGAATTAACAAGCACCAGAGCCAGCTTGACCAGGAACAAAAATTGCATGGAAATTATGTAAGTCCCACTTTTTGAGCTTTGTTTTGTACTTTTGCAGTGACTCCAATCTCAACACCCTCGTTTTCCCTCATGTTTTACTAACTCAAATACAAAAACAGTTCTTCCTGGAAGAAGAGAGTTGAAAAGGGCGTCCCACGAGATCATGACCGGGATGGTCACCACAGGCGTCGACGTAAACGACACTTTGGTAAAAACCGCGTTGATGTGTTAGCATTTTCCGGCGTTAGCAAAGGCGCTGGTGGCCGAAAGGGGAGACGCAACTTCACGGGTCTTCCTGACGAGGAGTCATCGGCTGACGAGGACGATGATGAAGACGACAATAGAGCATGCTGGGAACAGCAGTATTTCGTTCGGTTCTCTAGCCGGTATTATTCGGATCTTTCCCTAGCGGCGTGTTTTCGTCGTTCCCATACCCTGCTGTTGACTGCATTTGGAACGCTTCAGTGTCAGAGTGAATATTTACTTGGGCTAATATATCTAACCCCGGCGCCTCGATATATCGTCGGTGGGGTGTTTGCTACTTGCTTCGATACAATATTACGGCACTGGGGATGTGGAATGATACTTTTACGAATCTATAAACACGAGAGAGCGGCATTTGATGAACTTTCCCCCTTTATAACCCGGACTTGCTATATCTTGGGAGGGAATAAGACCAATAGTCAACATAAAACAACGGACGAAGTTTACCTAACAAACTGCTGGGTATAGCCACCCCATCATGTTTTTTATTACTTTATAGCCATTTACGTGAGGGGTGACTATTTCAATCGCACTTTTCACCTCTATCCGCCGCGCATAAGCGACGTTTACTTGATTCTTGCCCCTATTCTTGTCTTTCATTTATTCCCTTGTTTCAAGCTGTTTACTAAATCTTGCCGTGTTCTTTGTCTGACGTTTATCCCCCCCCTCCCCCTTTTTTTCCCACGCATCCGTTTCAAAACAAAAATTTCTAGTTTTGTTTCCGGATTGCTCAAATGTAAGACATGCTCGTTTTTCTGTCAAGGGAACCGAAAAGGGATATGCTCCATGGTAGCTCCATGGAGTGTCATCGAGGTGTGCCTTCCCTATTTCGTTGACTCACACTATCCAGCGCCAATTCCACAAAAAAGGAATCACTGTTTCGAGAGATGGAGGAGGAGTTGCAAGGAAATTGGCACTTCGGGGCTAGGGGATTTGAGGACAGTAGAGCAGATTTAAACAAAGTTAGAAGTGTAAATAGCCTGTGTCCATTCCTTTGCTTGCTTCCGTTGTTGACCTGACGGGCGCGAAATTAAAAGAGTTAATTATCTCACCTCAAACTTCTTTACCATTCATTCGTTTTACATGTCCATATTTATTATGCGAAGCTATGAAGGGTGAAAAGGGGGAAAATGCAAGTCAAACTCTTTTAAAAAGTCTCCCTTTTTCTAACTTGCGCTCTAGCCCCGGTCGGAGATTCAAGTCTTGAAACACTGTAAAAAAATCTGTATCACAGCGCTCCCCGCGAATTCTAAGGCGGCACGTAACAAACAGCATCAGAGGATATTACCCAGGGTACTTGGAAGAATTACTAAATTTTGCTCAACCCTTCAATTACCGTATAAACACAGAGAGACTACATGGGTTTAACATATCACTTAGCCCTAGCAAACCACCAAGGCCGTGCAAAGACCACCCTACCCGGCTTCAGCTCCCGTGTGGCCTCAAACAGAAGAAGAAAATATTAAATAGTAACAAATACATTTCCTATCCTATCTACCATCATAAATTAACTTTCCCTCTTAACTAAAACCCTACAACCTCATAACTCCCCGAATCAGCACCCACATCGTGATACCCATCACTCCTCCTCAATCTCCCCCTCCTCACTCCCCGAATGCACCGCCCTTTCCTCCTTCACCTCTTCCGGCGTCCGCTCCCGCTCCCGCTCCTTCCCTCGCTCCCGATCCCGATCCCGATCCCTCTCCCTCTCCCTCTCCCTCTCCCGCTCCTTATCCCTCCTCGACCCCCCATCCCTCCTATACCGCTTCGCACTCCGACTCTCCACACTCTCTGTCTCACTATCCCTACGCCGCCTGCGCTCACTAGTAACCGTACCGGTAGTACTACGCGCCGTCGAATCGACGGCCGCACCGTTGCCGCCACCATAATCCAATTCATCCCGACTACTCCTCGGGTCCGCGCGCGATCGGTACAAGCGCTCGCGCTCATCCTCTTTCTCGCGCCGATCACGGTCATAGTGGCCAAGCATAGAGCGGCTGCTGGGTCTATCCCGCTCGCGGTCCCGGTCACGATCCCTATCTCTATCCCGGCCACGGTCGCGATCTCGCTCGCGCTCGCGCTCGCGTCCCGGAGGTGGTGGGGAGAGCCCGCTGACTTTCCGGTAGGATCTCTCGCGGTCGGCTTGTGCTTTACGACGGTCGGCTTCGTAAGCGTCTGGCTCGGGCGTACGGCTGAGGCGGCTAGCGCTAGCACCTCTGCGTCGCTCGCTGCGGTATCCGTTGCGATCGCGATCACGGTCGCGCTCACGGTCGCGCTCACGATCTGAGCGGTCGGTGCGGTCGGTACGGTCGTAATGGTCACGGCGGCTGCTGACACGATCCCGATCGTGCTCGGCGTCCTCTTCTTTTTCTTTGAGGCGGCGGATAACTTTATCAAAGGCAGTGCGACGTAGATCGTCCGTGTCGAGTGCACGGTATTCCTCTAGTTTCTCGACGCGGGGTTTCACTTGGTCCCAGGTATCGGAGGCGCGGACGGGTGGGTTGAGATGTTTGATGCGCGAACGGAGGGTATCGATGGCTCGGCGTTGGTGGCGATCTGCGGCGTGCTTTTCGTCTTCAGTGCGCCGGAGGACTTTCTCTTTGATGCGGTCGAAAATTAGCTGAAGAATGTCGCGATCAATTCTTGCACTGCGCCGGTCGGCAACCATGATCTCGTTGAACTCTTCGAAGGTCGTTTTGGGTGTAACTTCGTAGCGTATATCCTGCCCATGGTGTTAGAAATGCGAAAGTAGGAAAGGGATTCCTTAAAGAATAACTTACATCTAGAACATCCAAAACATCGTTTCTAGGTCCTCTCAGTGCTCTCTCCTCCTCTTCCACAATGTCCCAGAATAGATCTAGAGGAGTGGAGCCGGCCTGGCCTAACATGGCAACGTACCGGGGGTCATCCTCAATTAACGGCAGAATATTCATCCACTTACTGCCAGCCTTGATCTTTCCACCCTTTCTCAGTTCCTGCAGCAACTCCATATATTGATCTCTGTTCTTGCGCTCTCGTCTGGCCTTATTTGCCTTCTGCTGCTGGCGAGTATCATTGAACGTACGCTCAAGGGATTTGATATGGTTCTCAAATGCGGTTAGAATATCCGATTTAGTCAAGGCTTTGAACTTATCCTCATTTTTAACCCTTTCGTTCGACTGGATAATCCCCTGCGCCTCAGCCCATCTGGTATATGGCTCCAGCTCTAATGCTTTTAGGATATCCGCTAGGTCTTCCTTGGCCGCCTTTCGAGAAGAGATTTCCTGTTCTGCATGCTCTTTTTTAAGCTCAATAATATACTCCTCAAATAGCTGTCGCCTTTCATTCTCATCACTCGTAGACCTAAAAATCGTCTCCCGCTCGATCATAGGGCGGATAGTCTTCCATCGCGAGTAGTGCTTGATCTCCGGGTGGCTTCTCAGCATCGTACCAAAATCTGCGCGGAGTTTAGCCAGTCTTTCTTTGGCGCGATCCTTTTCCTGCATGCGAACCTCAACGGCATATTTCTCAAAGGCAGCCTTGCGGTCCCTTGGATCCCTTATCGCGCGATATTGTGGGTCCTTGATGATCGACCGCATTGCCTGTTCCCACGTCCACTCTGGCTGTACATTGCTGCGTCGTAGCAGCTTCATGAAAGCAGCTTCGGCCTCCTCGAAGCTGGCATATTCCGGCTCAGTTTGTTGTGCGCCAACGGCGGATCCTGCGACCAAACCATTGGTATCAGTAGACCCGTAATCACCACGTCGATCTGCTGCACTCCGGTCGTGCTCATCGCGCTCACGCTCACGCTCACGTTCACGTTCACGTTGTTGGGGGTAGGTGGGAAACGCGGAGGTACCGCCCGCAACGAAAGTGGGAGCACTAGAATTGGGGTTGAGATAGTTAGAGGAAGCGCAAGGAAAAGAGGGGAACAAGAGGACGACCTACGCAGGAATAGGACGTTGAGGAGGCTGCTGGGCAAGAGCAGTTTTGTAAACCTCAGGCATCTCCCATGAGCTCTGCTTGGTCTCCGTATTGTACCAGTACTTCCGGCCGCCCTCCGCGGTATATTCTTTCCATGGTTGGTTTGACAAAGCGCGCTGTCAAGTTTGAAGATGCGTCAGTAAACTGGATGGAAGTGGTAAACCTAGGATATCCAGCTCTGCTCACCTCTGCAGGAGTCATAAGCTCCAGCGGCTTTGTCCACTGCGTGGCCTTCGTCTGGACATTGTAGTAGTAGACTCTGCCATCAGAATTTCTAGCTTCCTGCCACAGCGCAGGGGGCACTGGCATGCCGTTCATGACGTTCATAGCTCAAAGAAGGTAAGCAGCTATGTATCAGAGCTGTCCTCGCGCTTAAGTCTACTCCCCTCCTGAATCAATGAAGGGATAAATGAACGATATGACAGCGCTTGATTGACCATCCGTAAACTGGGGTTGAAGCTGCGAAAAAAAGAGGCGTAGAGCTGGGGTTGACTGCAGAGACCACAGACGCAAAACTTATTTTCTAGAAGCCGAATCAACTTGTTTTCTTTTGGTTTTTTGGAGGTATTTATTTTCTAAATGGTTATGGTTTATTAGTTGGTGACCAAATTATTCAGTTACATTCTCCCCTTCTAATAATGCTCTGATATATCGCTTGTGCAGGTGGTGATCAGTGCCGGGCCATGGTTATGTCGGCGCTGTTGACCTCCATCTGAACTTTTGATACCTCATCAATACGATACCTACATAAATATATACAATGGCCCCTGAGGAATTCCTGCGCCGCGCAGTGTTGGATACAATAGTTCCCTATGCCACTCAAATCAATCTCGAAGACGCCCTGAACTCCTCAATCCAGGAAGATGCCGAAGATGCCCCGTCACTCCTACCTACAATCCGCCAACGTTCACTTCTGTTCTTCGGTATGTTCTTCTACTCCTCAACCGCCAGCACCTCCTTGGTTATGCAATGCACTGTGCAAGGGTCTTACTCATTCTCAGATATTCTTGAATAGATGAAATTCTCCCTGTATATATTGTCCTACGCCTTACGAACTGCTCAGGCCATGCTTTGAAATCCCAGCTCCCCCGCTTGACAGTCCAGTTAGAGGCGTACGCTGCGAATGGAACGGATGGCGAGGACGGCGAGGATGGCGAGGTCGAAGGCCCTCCTCAACAGCAACAACAGGCTAGAGACGTTATATTTTCCGGCACAGTGAGCGACGACGAGGATCCGCTGGTGGTGGTCAATGAAGTTGAAGAAGCGGACGATGTGGTAAACCATGTCTATGTCATATGGAAATTGGATACTTTTCTCAGTCAGTGCAGTTTTGTGATCATTTCAGAGATCAGGAGAAAAGAGAAATATATCGAATTTAGGGATACTGGTGTGCTAATAATAAGAGCTTGTTGAAGATCGTCCACGTGTCCGGCTCCAGCATCCATCTGTCACGTTCATCGCCTCTGCAACCCTGCGCCCCTTAAATGTATCTTCTGGAGACTACGAAGATGAGTATTTACCAAGCGGCATACCGGGGTCTATCAATGTTTTCCAATCCCTAGCAGAAAATGTCCCCCACGGACACTCCAACCCACAACCATTCCTCCCCGCATCGAGGCTGCTACGGGTGGTTCCAGCTGCGCAGGAGGAAGCATCATCATACCGAGTGCGACAAATAATACAACGCCCCGTCCGCATCATCCCCATTGCCAGTGCACGTGTCCGGTATTCGCGCCTAAATACCTATTCCAGCAAACCCACGACAATCGCCAGCCTCGACTTTGAGGTGACCCCCTTTACAAATTTCGACGTCATCCTAGAGAAAACGGAGCTGACCCTCCTCGACGGCCAGGTCGAAAGCCTAACAACTGACAATGGATATGCTCTTCCTGTTACTTGCCGTCCACGGGATGACATGACACTCGTATATAAACTTACCCCAGTGCCTGGAATGGAGGCCACCTCATCCACCACCGCGGTCGTTTACGTTTTAGACATTTCCCTGGGAGCAACGATATGCGTGTCGGATGAATGCCGACCCTGGATATCCATGAAATGGCGCACCAACGTGGACTTCTCTCTACCCCTCAATCCAACCTTCGGCGGGCCTAGCCAATTCCTCCAACGAAGCAACCGCCCCGCCAGCCTTCCCATGACCCCAAGCCAGAGTGGCGGCGGCGGCGGTGGTACCACCCCAACAGCAGCCGCAGCCAGCACAGCAGCCCTAGCTACGAATCGACGTTCTGCCTACATATCCACCACCGACATTGGCGTGACCATCTCCTTCTCGGGACCCAGCAGCGTCGAAGTCGGGAAGCCATTCCGCTGGGACGTATTCATCGTCAACCGGTCGGAGAAAGCGAGGAAATTTGCCATGGTAGCCGTGCCGCGGAGGAAGCGGGCGGATGTGCGTAGCAGCAGACATATTTCTCGGCCGTCGTCGTCGTCTGTGTCGAGTGGGCGCCGTGACGAGCAGATTGCGGAGGCGGTGATGGATGAGAATATTGTGTATGCGATGCAGAAGAACGCAATTCCGTATGATACCGAATTGATATGTTTGAGTACGGACATTAGAGTTGGGTGAGTCTTTTATCTACATCCTTCTTGTTTTCTTTTTTTTTTTTTTGCCTACACGCACACGATATTTATGAGCCGAAGCAGCTAATTAGCAATAATACATAAGCCCTCTTCCCCCCGGTACATGCCACTCGACAGAGCTGAAGCTTCTCCCGCTAGCGGCAGGCGTGCTGCACGTTGAAACCGTCCGGCTAGTGGATTTGAACACCAACGAGGCAATGGATATAAGCGACTTGCCGGATATTGTATCGTATGATAGACCGGTGAAGTAGCATCAATGTTTTGTGTGACTTTCTTGCCCACCAGCCGAATTTATGTAGATAGAACAGAGCGCGTAACTATGTTACCTAGTTAGATATATACGTAGATGAATATACTGTAACCACTAACGACTAGGTATAAACTGATATACTTTTTGGAAAAATCATAGAAATACAAGACATAATAAGGCCCTTTACATTGTTCAGAAAATATGCTTCATCCTGGCTCTTATCCAGTCGTATTCTCCCTAGTGTTTTGTAGGCGCGGCGCCGGTGTTATGCGGTGGGATACTTCACACACCTCCAGAAATAAATAGAATGATAGGCATCACAGAGCTAATTATCAAAAAAATAAAAATAAAGAAAATCAATTACAAGAACATGAGAACGAGCATTGAATAAGCTGTGAATATATCGTGGTGGTTGTTACTCATAGCGCTACTAAATAACCGTCTCATTGTCTCGTATTCCGGTGGTACCTGTGCTTGTCTCCTTTTATCCGCCATCATCATCATCATCACTCACAGCCACCACCACCACCACCACCACCATCACCATCACCATCAGTCTTCATCTCCTCCTCCATCGTCCTCTCATCCTACAACACTATCTTCGCAGTGCTCACCACCCGCCCACTGCTACCGGGAACCCACATCGCTCCCTCCGCGTATTATTCCCACCCGCCCAGCGTTCCTTAGCCCACCCAGGGGCCACCACACCTTGCGTCATATACAAAAGCATAAATATCCGGTCTCTTTCGCAGTCCCACTCCGGCGTCATTCTTGGATGAGCTCGAAAATCCTGGACCCTCGTTTTTTTCCTTCTAAAATAAAACCGTCCGCATCTCTGCTATTTAAAACGCTTCTCCTCTTTCCCGCCATGCTCGACACAACCAGACGGAGAGTGCTCGATGGCTTGAATAGTCGGTATATATACGGTCGGTTGGTAAGTTGAACAACATACTTTTCACCTTGACCCAAAGGACAGCATCCATTTATCCAGGAAAAAAAAAACAATTTAGCGGAGAACGCAACTTTTTTCTCCTCTTCGCAACCCAATGCTGTTATGTACATAGCTCGAGTCTGTGGCTGACGATCTCATCCAAAAAAATCAATTAGCCGCTTCTACATACTATCATCTTCCTGGTTGAAATGGCCGTCACGATGAGACTCGCGGCGAAATTCAACTCCTACTATGCGGAGAAGCCGGGTATGTAGCTATACCGTTCCCATCCCCTCTTATATAGCTCACCGGCAAGCGGATTGAAAAGCTATGTATGGCTGACATATTTTTGATCAAACCTCCAGTCTTGACCACGATGGTCACCAATGCCGTAAGCATCATTCCCAGCCATAGCCCTCCCGTCCATTCTCTTCTATTCCGCCATATATATATACCATATCCCACTACACTAGTTACCCATCCCAACTAACCTACTTCATCCAAAACGAAACAGGTCCTCGGCGGCATCGCAGACACAGTAGCCCAAACCATAACCGCCGTACGAGCACGCATGGCTGCCCGCCGCCACTCCCGCAGCTCCTCCAACGACCCCAACAATGATTTAATCTCGATTGAAATATACAACTTAGACAAAGAAAAGCCGCCCCCTATGGGCGACCTTTACGGCGGCAGCAGACATTTGGCACCATCCTTTGACTTCGAACGGCTGACGCGTTTCATGGCTTATGGCTTTTTCATGGCACCCATCCAGTTCCAGTGGTTTGGGTTCCTGGCGCGCTCGTTCCCGATTACCAAGACGCATGCGACGGTGCCGGCGCTGAAGCGGGTGGCGATGGATCAGCTGATTTTTGCACCCATTGGTATGTAAAATGATAAAATATCCCGTACACAAAATACTCTTTTCCGTCCCATTCGTTATTAGAGAAGAGAGCCGGAGGTGGAAAAATACAATACTAACCATCTTCGAAACCACAATTACAGGTCTCGTTTGCTTCTTTACCTTCATGACAGTGGCAGAGGGTGGGGGCCGACGAGCGATAGTACGCAAGTTCCAAGATGTGTATACGCCGACGCTGAAGGCGAACTTTATGCTGTGGCCAGCGGTGCAAATACTCAATTTCCGCGTGATGCCCATCCAGTTTCAAATTGTGAGTAGTAGTATGAATCTATCCTCTTTGACTATAACCCAGTCACGTCCAATTATGACGGGGTCTCCAGCAAATTATCTAACCGCGTAAACTATACAGCCATTCGTATCCACCGTTGGGATTGCCTGGACGGCATACCTATCCCTAACGAATTCCGCCGAGGAGGAATAGAGAGGGGAAAATCCCCGTTGCTAGACCCAAGGCCGATGAAGTTTGGCCATGGTTTTCCTTTTGTTCCTCTCTTTTATCTTGTTGTTATGTCTACACTAGCCTACAACTGGCCTTGCTTTTTTTCTTTTTGGAACGATTATTGCTATTATCATGGTTGCTTGCTTAGGGAAATGTTTTGATTTTGACCTGGGCTCTGTCTGACCTGCGTTCGTGAGCTGTTTGCATTGTCATTTCGTTGTTTTTGTTCAATCCGGGCGGTCGATTCGACCCGTGTTTAACTTGGATCTGGAGTTCCTGGCTGGGGTTTCGTGGGAACAATTGCGTCCCCATACATTGTGGGGCAATTGTTCTGATAACTCATTTCCGGAGTCATGGTTTTACGTTGTTTTTTTTTTTTTTTTTGTTGGAATTCCTCCTTCGGCGTGAACAACGTTGAGTAGCTAAGTGGTTTACGAAGAAACCTGCGCTATATCTAGCTGCTTGGGTATCATCTATCTAACACCCAATACTGCTCTCCTTTCTCCAACAGGTGGCTCAATGTATCGTTCCGAAAGTTCTATCTATTTCAAGATCACATTTATATCTCCCATTACCTTTCCCATGCATAAAATTCCGAAAATCCCTCCTCTCTCCCCTCTCCCC
>QGQJ01000067.1:0-39290 GCA_003206725.1 Blastomyces emzantsi
CCGTCTGAGTCAGTGCACTAGCGGCGGCTTCGGCACGCAGTCTGGACTGAATGGATGGCCTGACGTTACGTGAACGAGCTTTCTGACAGCGGGGCGCATCCGATGGCCTCCCAGCCACTGGACAACTTACATATAAAACTCAGTTACTTGCAAATCGGGGCTGTTTGAGCGCCCGGGTTTTCCTGTGTACGCCAGTTCGAGAATAATCGTGCCTGCCTCACGCCCAACCCAGTCTTTCAATGAGACACGAAAGCTCCTCTATAGCAGACATTCAACATGAAGACCGCGATGCTGGCCATTTGCAAAAGGAGTATCAAAGCACCTGCGAGAGAAAGCGGCGCGTCCGCTCATCCTGCGCGGAGGCGAAGAACGTTGCCGGCGGCCCGTGCTCGACGATCACGCCGCGGTCGGTGAAGTAGATGTGGTCGGCGACGTCGCGGGCGAAGTTCATCTCGTGGGTAACGAGCATGCAGGTCATGCCCTCCTCGGCCAGTTCGCGGATCGTCACCAGCACCTCCTTGACCGTCTCCGGATCCAGGGCGGCGGTGACCTCGTCGAACAGCATCACGTCCGGCCGCATCGCCAGCGAGCGGGCGATGGCGACGCGCTGCTGCTGGCCACCGGAGAGCTCGCCGGGATACGCCTCCTCCTTGCCGGCCAGGCGGACCTTGGCGAGCAGGGCGCGGGCCCGGGCCTCGACCTCGCGCCTGTCCTGCCCGAGGACGTGGATGGGGGCCATCATCACGTTCTGCAGCGCGGTCTTGTGCGGGAACAGGTTGTATTGCTGGAACACCATCCCGACCTTGCGGCGCAGCGCCAGCTTGTCGAGGCGCGGATCCGTCACCTCGATCCCCTCGACCTGGATCGAGCCCGCGGTGACCGGCACCAGCGCGTTGACGCAGCGGATCAGCGTCGACTTGCCGGAACCCGAGGGTCCGATGATGCAGACCACCTCGCCCTTGCGCACGTCGAAGCTGATCCCCTTCAGGACCTCGAAGGTCCCGAAGGACTTGTGCACGTCGGCGAGGCGGACGATCGGCTGGTCGGGCGTCCAGCTCGGGGACGGGGTGCTGGCCATGGTCGCGCGCATCCTGCTCAGCGGGTCTCGAAGCGGCGTTCCAGGCCGGCGGTCAGCCGGTCGATCGGGTAGCAGTAGAGGAAGAAGCAGAGCAGGGCGAAGCCGTAGAGCGGAGCGAACAGCTCGGGGCGCCCGCCCTCGGCGGCGTGCACCTGCGCGGTCAGGGTCAGCATCTCGGTGACCCCGACGATCGACGCCTGCACGGTGGCCATCGCGATGAGGGAATAGACGTTCATCCAGGGCGGCAGCATGCGCTTCGCGCATTGCGGCAGGATGATGCGCCATAGCGTCTGCCGCCGCGTGAAGGCCAGAGATTCGGCCGCCTCCCACTGCGTGTTCGGCACCGAGCGCACGGCGCCGCGCACGATCTCGGCGACGTTGGCCATCACCGGCAGGCTGAAGCCGAACGTCGCCTTCAGCCAGTCGGGCAGCGGCACGCGGATGCCGAACACCGTGACCTGGAACGGCACCAGGAACATCACGAAGAACAGCAGCACCAGCCAGGGCACGTTGCGGAACACCTGCGTGGCCGACCACGCGATGCGCGGAAGCACCCGGCCCTCGGCCAGCATGGCCAGCCCGAGCCCGATGCCGGCCACCGTGCCGATCGCCATCGCCATGAGAGAGATCGCGACGTTGAAGGCGAAGCCCGTGAGCAGGAGCGGCGCCCACTTGACGACCACCTCCAGCGGGGACAGGGCGGCGGTCCCGGTCTGCGCCCAAGCCGGCAGGGCGACGACGGCAAGGCCGCAGAGCAGCCAGCCATGGACGGGGCGCAGGCGCGCCGGCGGCGCGTTCTCGGGAATTGCGAACGGCAGCAGCACCGGCAGATTGCCGGGCCGGCCTTCCGAGCGCGCGTCGTCGCGCGGGCCGTTCCGATCCGCAGCGCTCATCGGCCGTATCCGGGGATGCGCAGGGCGCGCTCCCAGCGGTGCATGATCCACACGAGCACCCCGACGAGGACCGCGTAGGTCGCCAACAGCACGAGCATCATCTCGAGGACGTTCTGCGACTCGGACCAGATCTGCTTGACCGCGTAGAGCGTCTCGGGAACCGCGATGGCGTAGGCGAGCGTCGTGGTCTTCAGGAGGTTGATCAGGTTGTTGTTCAGCGCCGGCAGACAGACGCGGAGCGCCAACGGCAGGACGACGTGGCGGTAGGCCTTGAACCGGGTGTAGCCCAGCGCCTCGGCGGCCTCGACGGTGGTCTTGGGCACGGCCTCGATGCCGGAGCGGAAGATCTCGACGTTGAACGCGCCCGCAAACAGCGCAAGCGAGACGATCGCCCATTGCACGTTGTCGAGGATCGGGGCCCGCAACCCGTCGGCCGAGCGCACGTCCGGCAAGAGCGTGCCGAGGCCGAAGTAGAAGAAGAAGATCTGCACGAGCGGCGGCGTGTTGCGGAACACCACGACGAAGCCGTTGACCAGCCCCCGCAGAAGGCGCGACGGCCCGCTCTGCAGCAGCGCCCCGACCGCGCCGATCACGAGGCTGATCAGGATCGTGCTGATCCCGAGCAGCAGCGTCATCCGCAGGCCGGCGACGTAGCGGTCCCAGTCATACGGGTCGTAGAAGACCGTGAAATTGAAGCCCGTCGTCTCGTAGAGACGCTGGAACCAGGCCTGGACCGCCTCGATCATCGTGGACGGATGTCCCGGCTCGTCGAACGGACGCGCATCAGTTCGCCGCGTTCTTGTACTTCTCGTGCATGGCCGTCGAGTAGGCGGTGGGCTCGATGCCCCACTTCTTCTCGCCGGCGACGATGAAGCCGGTCTTCATCCAGTCCTTGGTCGCGGCCTCGACCATCGCCTGGAGCGTGGTGTTGCCCTGCGCGACCGCCATCATCCACGGCGCGTCGAGGATCCCCTTGAGGGGCAGGGCGTAGCCGGTCTTCCAGTCGTCGTCGAGCAGCTTACCCTGCAGCATGCTCTGGTCGTAGACGTAGCCGAGGCAGTTGCCCTGCTTGAGCGCGAAGAGCGGCTTCTCGGAGCCGTCGAAGGCGACGATCTCCGCCCCGTAGGTGCGGGCGACGTCTTTGTTGTACCAAGCCCCCGAGGTCGCGCAGAGCGGCTTGCCCTTCAGCTGGGCCCAATCGGTGATACCGGAGGTCTTGGGCAGCAGCACGTTGACGAAGTCGGAATAGTATTGCGGGTCGATGGCCTGCACGACCCGGCGGCGCTCCGGCTTGTCCGAGAGCGTGGCGATCAGGAGATCGACCTTGCCCTGCTGGAGGAACTCGATCCGGTTGGCCGAGACCACCGGCACGAGCTCGAGCTTCACGCCCAGGCGCTTGGCGAGGTCGGCGGCGAGATCAGGCTCGAGCCCGATGATCGTGCCGCTCGGATCGCGGAAGCCGAAGGGCTTGTAGTCGGCCTTCACGCCGACGATCAGCGTCCCGCGCTGCTTGATCGCGTCGACGCCGTCCGCGGCCGACGCTGGGTTGGGCACCGCGAGGGCCGAGGCCACCGCCAGGGCACCGAGGGTCAGGAAGGTGCGGATCGTGTGTCGCATCGGCTCGGTCCTGCGCGGATGATCTGATCTTGGCATGGTTTCTAGCAATCCACGAGCCATTGGCCGGCGGATCAACCGAAGCGTGCGAGCGCGAACGGCGTGAGGTCGGGTCGCCCGGCCCCCCCGGAGAGGTCCGCGGCGACGGCCTCGCCGATGCCCGCCGAATGCTTGAAGCCGTGCCCCGAGCAGGCGGAGACCACGAGGACCCGATCCATCTCGGGATGCCGGTCGATGATGAAGCCACGATCGGGGGTCACCGTGTAGACGCAGGCCGCGGCCCGCACGACCTCCGCGGTGGTGCCGGCCAGCCGGTTCTCGACCCGCAGCCGGTACATCGCGTCGGATTCCGACGGATCGACGCGGCGCTCGACCGCGTCGGCGGTGGTGGCGGTGCTGTACTGCTCGGTGGCGACCTTGATGGAGCGCTCCCCCGCCATGGGCGGGAAGCCGTAGAGGTAGTCGGTGTCACCCGTCCCGTACATCCAGATGAAGACGGGCGAGCGCGGCCCATAGGCGGCTTCATCCGCCAGGGCGTACCAGTGCAGGAGCTGGCGCCGGACCGTCAGCAGCCGGTCGAACGGCCGGCCGAGCAGCGGGGCGCTCCAGGCGCCGGCCGCGACCACGGCGCGATCGGCCAGGATCACACCGTCGGCGGTCTCGATGCGGACGCCGGCCCCCTCCTGCCGCAGCGCCAGAACCTCGCAGCCGGTCCGGATCTCGGCCCCCAGGGCGGCCGCACGGGTGAGCTGCGCCGCGATGCAGCGCTCCGGGAACACGTAGCCGCCGCCCGGCTCGTAATAGGCCTTCTCGTCACCGGCGAGATTCAGGAATTGCGGGAAGCGGCGGGTGACCTCGGCCCCGTCGAGCACCTCGTGCGCGATCCCGGCACCCCGCGCCGCGCTGATCGAGCGGCCGACGAAATCCGGCTTGCCGTGGTGGGACGAGACACCGTGACCGGGGGCCATGACCAGGGCGCCGCAGGCGTTCAGCAGGGTCTCGCCCGTTTCCGCTTCCAAGTCCCGCCAGATCCGATGCGCGGCGGTGACGAAGGGAACGTAGTCGCTCCCCTCGCCGACGGCTTGGCGCGTGATCCGGGTCTCGCCATGGCTCGACCCGAGCGCGTGCGGCGGCGCGAAGCGGTCGAGCCCGATCACCGCCGCACCGCGCTTGGCCAGCTGATAGAGGGTGGCGCTGCCCATGGCCCCGAGGCCCAGGACCGCGACGTCGACCCGCCCCGTCATGGCCGCTCTCCCGGCGCACCGCTCCGGCGACGGGACGCGGTTTTCAGCGGCGACAGGCGCAGGGCGGTGGAACCGGGCATCCGGGGGCGATCTCAAGCAGGACGAGGAAGCGCCCCCAAGAATGACGCGCCCCGGTCATTGCGCTTGACCGCCTCAGACGGTTTCTTTCACGCATGAGCCAATCTGAAGCCTCGACATCGGACGAAGCCCCTTCCGCGCCGGGGGATCGCCCGTACGAGATCGGCTTCATCCTCGTGCCGGGCTTTGCGCTGATGTCGTTCGCGTCGGCCTGCGAGCCGTTCCGGGCGGCCAATTACCTCGCCGGCCGGGCCCTCTACCGGCTGCGCTACTTCGCGGAGACGGAGGGCTCCGTCGCGTCCTCCTCGGGCGCGGAGATTCCCTGCGAGGAATTACCGCGCGAGCGTGGTCACCTGCAGACGGTCTTCGTCTGCGCGGGCGGCGAGCCGACCGGCTGGAACAACCCCGCGATCCACGCGGCTTTGCGGCGCATGGCCCGGTTCGGCGTGCGTATCGGCGGCATCTCGGGCGGCCCCTACCTGATGGCGGCGGCCGGCCTGCTGGCGGATCGTGCTTTCACCGTTCACTGGGAGTACGCGGGCGCCACCGTCGAGGCGTTTCCGGATGTACGCCTCACGAGCGCGCGCTACGTCGCCGATGCCGACCGCCTGACCTGCGGCGGCGGCGTCGCCCCCCTCGACATGGCCTACACGCTGATCGCCGAGCGCATGGGGGCGGCGTTCGCGCGCCGCATATCGGACTGGTTCCTCCATACGGCGGTCGGGGCCGCCGATGACCCGCAGCGCGCCTCGACGGCCGAGCGTTACGGCGTTCACCATCCGGCCCTGCTCGCCGTCATCGAGACCATGGAGAAGACGGTCGAGGCGCCGCTCGGCCGCCGCGCCATGGCCCGCCTGGCCTCGGTCAGCGAACGTCACCTCGACCGCCTCTTCCTCGACAAGCGGGGCCTGAGCTTCTCGGCCCAGTACCGGGCGATCCGCCTCGCTCATGGCCGCCGCCTGCTGCGTCAGAGCCCCCTCCGGATCGGGGAGATCGCGACGGCCTGCGGCTTCTCGAGCGCGGCCCATTTCTCGCGCAGCTACCGGACCCATTTCGGCCGCACGCCGTCATCGGAACGCTGAACCGCGATCAAGACAGACGTTTGCCAGCCTCGCTCGCGTTTGGGCCGTCGAATGCGTATCGCGACACTCTTCGCGTCGTGATGAGCAATGGTGCCACCCCGTCACCGCGGTTTCCCAGGCTGTCGCGACTGCGATAGGACGGCGTGCGCGCGACCGCCCGTCGGGCGGGTTTTCGGCACGGGTGGGGATGCCATGGCAGGCAAGGATGAGGCGACATGGCGGGTCGGCGTCCTGTTCTCCCGCAGCGGGGTCAGCGGCATCACGGAGACCGAGCACTTCCTCGGCACCGCCCTCGCGATTGAGGAGATCAACACCGCCGGCGGCGTGCTCGGGCGGCCGATCGAGCCGATCTGCTACGATCCGGCCGGCGACAACGACGCGTATCGGTCCTATGGCCGCAGGATGCTCGCCGAGGACGGGGCCGAGGTGATCTTCGGATGCTCGCTCTCGGCCAGCCGCAAATCGGTTCTGTCCACCGTCGAGCGGCACAACGGCCTGCTCTGGTACCCGTCGATCTACGAGGGCTTCGAGTACTCGGAGAACATCATCTACACGGGCGCGACCCTCAACCAGAACGTCTTCGCGCTGGCAGATTACCTCCTGCAGGAGCATGGCCCGCGGATCTTCCTGATCGGGTCCGACTACATCTACCCGCGCGAGTCGAACCGGGTGATGCGCGATCTCATCGAGGCGAAGGGCGGGAGCATCGTCGGCGAACGCTATGCGCCGCTGGACGCCGACGACGCGGCCCACGCGGCGATGATCGCCGAGATCCGGCACGCCGCGCCGGACGCGGTGTTCTCCACCGTGGTCGGGCGCGGCGCCGAGCGGCTCTACCGGGCCTACGCGGCGTCGGGGATCGACCGGACCCGCTGCCCGATCGCCAGCCTGACCCTGGCGGAGGGACAGATCCGGGCGATCGGCCCGGAGCTGTGCAGCAGCCACGTCCTGGCCGCCTCGTATTTCGCGGCCCTCGCGGGCGAGGAGAATCGGCGCTTCCGGACAGCCTTCGAGGCGCGGTTCGGGCCTGGGCGCCCGACCAGCATGTGGTCGGAAACGGCCTACGCGCAGGTGCATCTCTTCGCCCGTGCGCTGGCCGAGGCCGGCACCCTCGATGCCGCGCGCCTGGGCGCCGCGGCCCTGCGGCAGCGTCTCGCGGCACCGGAGGGCGAACTCGCCTTCGACAGCGAGACGCGCCACATCTGGCTCACCCCCGGGATCGGCATCGCCCGCCCCGACGGGCAATTCGACGTGGTCTGGCGGGCGCGCCGGCCGGTGCGGCCCGATCCGTACCTCGCCTGGTCCCGGTTCGAGACGAACTGGCTCGACGAGGGGATGGCCGCGTGACGGCGCCCGCCCGCAAGATCCTGGACGACCTGAGGCGGGCCCGCGCCCTGGTCATCCACCCGAGCGACGAGGAGGGCGCCGCGCTCCTGGAGCAGCTCCGGCGCCTCGGCTGCGCGGTCTCCCTCGTCTGGCCGCCGCCGGCGGCCCTGCCGCCGGAGATCGATACCCTGTTCATCCAGCTCGACGACGCGCAGGTGATGCACCTCCTGCCGTCGATCGAGGAGATCGAGCCCGCCGTCATCGCCATCGTGGCCTACGAGAGCCCGACATCCCTGAAGGCGATCGCCGACGTCAACGCCCACGGCGTGCTCAACAAGCCGCTCCATCCGCGCGGGGTGCTGACCCAGTTCGCCCTGGCGCGCTACCGGCGCGGCTACGAGGGCCGGTTGACCAGCAAGATCAACCGCTTGGAGGAGACCATGAAGGGCCGCCGCACCGTCGAGAAGGCGGTCCGGCTGCTGGTGGAACTCAACCGGATCGACGAGGAGGCCGCCTACAGGATGCTGCGGGATCGCGCCACCGCCTCCCGGGTGCCGATGGCGAGCGTGGCCGAGAGCGTGGTCTCGGCCCACGAGGCGATGAGCGGCCTCGGCCTGCGCATCGCGTTGGCGGAAAAGACCTGAATGCAGCACCGTGCCGCAAATATCGCCTTGCGACGCGTCTTCAGGCGCGTATCGTAGTCTTACCGGGCAAGGTTGCCCCGCAGCAGGATTGCTGCATGACATCTCGGCTTTGGAGCCTCTGGTCCGCGGATGATGTCCGCGCCCAGGGGCTTTTTGCGTTTTGGAGCCAACATGATCCAAGCGAGCGATCCCGCACGCCCGCCGTTACGGGTGTCCTGCATCCAGTTCGAGCCGCAATTCGGTGCCGTGGCGGCCAATATCGCGCGGGGAGCGGATCTCATCCGCGCCGCCGCGGCGGAGGGCAGCCGCCTGATCGTCCTGCCCGAGCTCGCCAGCACCGGCTACGTGTTCGAATCCGACACGGAGGCGGCCTCCCTCGCCGAGCCGGTGCCGGACGGGCCGACGACCCGGGCCTGGGCGGCGCTCGCGGCGGAACTCGACGTGCACATCGTGGCCGGCATCGCCGAGCGTGCGGACGCGACCCTCTACAACGCCGCGGTGATCGTCGGGCCGCAGGGCTACATCGGCACCTACCGCAAGGCGCATCTCTGGGACCAGGAGAACGTGTTCTTCGCCAAGGGCGATCTCGGCTTCCCGGTCTTCGACACGGCGCTCGGCAAGATCGGAATCGCGATCTGCTACGACGGCTGGTTCCCCGAGACCTTCCGGCAGCTCGCCCTCGGGGGCGCCGAGATCGTCTGCATCCCGACCAACTGGGTGCCGATGCCCGACCAGCCCGCGGGCGAGGCCGCCATGGCCAACACCCTGCACCGGGCCGCCGCCCATACGAACGGCCTCTTCATCGCCTGCGCCGACCGGGTCGGCGTGGAGCGCGGCCAGCCCTTCGAGGGCCAGAGCCTGATCATCGGCCCCAAGGGCTGGCCCCTGGCCGGCCCGGCGAGCCGCGACCGGACCGAGACCCTCTCGGCCCTAGTCGATCTCGACGAGGCCGGCCGCAAGGACCTGAACGCGTTCAACTCTCTCCTGCGCGACCGCCGGACCGACATCTACGGCTGACCCCGCCCCGCATCGTCTTTTCCAGGAGCCCATTCATGGTGACACGTTCTCTCATCGGCACCGCCGCCGCGCTCGTGCTCGCGGCCTCGGCCGCGCAGGCCGCCGACGGCAAGCCGATCGTCATCGGCGTGCCGATCGGCCTGTCGGGGGCCAACAGCGTCGTCGCCCCCTCGGTGGTGCAATCGGCGGAGCTCGCGGTCGAGGAGATCAATGCGAGCGGCGGCGTGCTCGGCCGCAAGCTCGTTCTGGAGGTGGCCGACGACGCCTCCGGCGCGGCCGGCGCCCAGAAGGCCTTCGACGGCCTGATCTATCAGAAGAAGGTCGACGTCCTGATCTCGATGGAGACGAGCGCGGCCCGCAACGCCGGCCTGCCCGCCGTCACCAAGGGTCGCGTGCCGTACATCTACACCTCGTTCTACGAGGGGCATTCCTGCAACAAGAACATGTTCGTGAATGCCTGGGTGCCCGAGCAGCAGGTGCCGCCGGTGGTCGACGCCTTCAAGGCCAAGGGCGCCAAGACCTATTTCCTCATCGGCAGCGACTACGCCTTCGGCCGCGGCATGCTCGGCTTCGCCAAGAGCTACGCCGAGAAGACCGGCGGCAAGGTGGTGGGCGAGGAATACCTGCCGATGGACGGCAGCGACTGGACCGCGATCATCTCCAAGCTGAAGGAGGCCAAGCCCGACGCGCTGATCACCTCCACGGCCGGCGGCGCGCCGAACGTCACGCTCACCAAGCAGCTGCGCGGCGCCGGCGTGTCGCTGCCCTTCGCCAACCTCGCCCTGGACGAAGGCACCGCCAAGAGCATGGGCGCCGACGCCGAGGGCGTCTACCTCTCGGCCTCCTACGTGACCGGGATCGACAGCCCGGAGAACAAGACCTTCCTGGCGGCGATGCAGAAGAAGTTCGGCGCCGAGCTGCGGACGCCCAACGATCTCTCGGTGCCGGAATACGAGGCGATCTACCTCTACAAGGCCGCCGTGGAGAAGGCGGGCGGAACCGAGACGGCGAAGGTGCTCGAGGCCCTGCCCGCTGTGAGCGTGACCGGGCCGCGGGGCACGATCCGCATGAGCAAGCAGCACCACGCCCCCCTGACCATGTATCTCGGCCAGATCCAGGCGGATGGGTCGGTCAAGGTCGCGGGCACCTTCAAGGACGTCGACCCCGGCGAGCAGTGCCCGAAGCTGCCGTGACGTGATGCGCCTCTCCCGCCCCCGCGGGGGCGGGAGCGTCCGTGATCGGCCGTCGGGCCGGTCCGTCCACACCGCGTGAAGACGCCGGCTCATCCGGAAGCCCCGATGCTGCTCACCCTCGACATCCTGACCACCGCGGCGATCCTGTTCATCGTCTCGATCGGCCTCCTGGCGATCTTCGGCGTGCTCAAGATCATCAACTTCGCCCACGGGGCGTGGCTGACGGTCGGCGCCTACTGCGCTGTGGTGACGGCCAAGCTCGGGCTCAATCCCTGGGCGGCGCTGCCCCTGGCCTTCGTGGTCGGCGCGGCCCTCGGCGGGTTGGCGGAGCATTTCATCATCCGCCCTCTCTACCGCCGGCCGCTGGACGCGATCCTGGCCACCTGGGGGCTCGGGATCGTGCTCGGCCAGCTCATCACCCTGGCCTTCGGCCGCGACGTCCAGCTCACCCCGAACCTCTATGCGGGCACCGTCGCTGTCCTCGGCGTCGAGTACTCCGCCTACCGGCTCGTGGCCCTCGGCATCGCCCTCGTCATCGGGATCCTGTTCGCCCTCACCATCGAGCGGACGCGGCTCGGCCTGTCGGCCCGGGCGGTGATCATGAACGAGACCCTGGCCCGCAGCCTCGGCATCGATACCGGGCGGGTGCGCCTCGTCGTGTTCATGATCGGCGCGGGCCTGGCGGCGCTGGCGGGCGTCCTCCTGACGCCGCTGACCAGCGTCGATCCCAACATGGGGGTGAGCTGGCTGATCGGCGCCTTCATGCTGGTGATGGTGGCCGATGCGTCCTTCCTGGCCCTGGCGGCCGCCTGCCTCGTCTTCGGAGCCGCGCAGGTCCTGATCAGCACCTTCATCAGCCCGATCCTGGGCAGCATCGCCGTCGCGGTGCTCGCGGCTCTCGTGCTGCGGATCAGCCCGAAAGGTTTCTCCCGTGCTTGAGACCCTTCCCGTCGCCGAGCGCGCCGCCGCGGCGCCCCGCGGACGCCGCCTGTCCCGCACCGCGCCCTTCGTGGTCGCGGCCCTGGCGGCGCTGGCCCTCTGGATCGCGCCGCTCTTCCTCGACACCTTCGTGGTCAACGTCCTGACCCGCTCGATGATCTACGCGGTGCTGGCCGTCACCGTGGACCTGCTCTGGGGCTTCGCCGGGATCCTGACCTTCGGGCAGGCGGCGTTCTTCGGGATCGGCGCCTACGCCACCGCGATGATCCTCGCCGCCTACGGGGCGACGCCGCTGGGGATCGCGGTGGCCATCGCGGCGGCGCTGGTTGCGCCGGCCCTGCTCGGGCTCGCGGTCGGCTGGCTGTCCTTCTACCACCGCTCGACGCCTCTCTACGCCTCGGTGATCTCGCTGGTCGTCCCGATCGTCGTGGTGCAGCTCATCTACTCGGGCGGGGAATGGACCGGCTCCAGCAGCGGTCTCGTCGGGTTCGACGTGCTGCCCTTCGAGAGCGAGGGCTATTTCCGCCTCGCGGCGCTGGCCCTGATCGCCGTCACGCTGGCGGCCTGGATCCTGGTCCGGTCGGATGCCGGGCGCGCCCTCGTGGCCTTGCGCGACAACGAGGCGCGCTGCGCCTATCTCGGCCTCAATCCCCGGCGCCTGCAGATCCTCCTGACCGCTTCGCTCGCCGCCGTGGCCGGGCTCGCGGGGTTCCTGTTCGCCAACGCCTCCGGCGTGGTCGCCCCCGAGAATGCCGGGTTCCTGTTCGGCACCGAACTGGTGATCTGGGTGGCGCTCGGCGGGCGCGGCACGCTGCTCGGCCCGGTGCTGGGCACGATCGCCATCGACTACCTCGCGGCCAATCTCTCCGGTGATCTGCCCTTCCTCTGGCAGCTCCTGCTGGGGACGGCCTTCGTGGCAATCATCATCCTGCTGCCGGGCGGGCTCGCCGACCTCGCCGGCCGGCTGTGGCGGGCGCTGCCGCTCGGCCGCCCCGAGCGCGCCGCCCCCGTCCTGATGGCACGGGAGGCCACCGCCGCCGCGGCAGCGACGGATGCTCCGATCCTCAAAGTGGACGGCCTGGCCAAAGCCTATGGCAGCCTGACCGTGCTGGAGGGCATCGATCTGGAGATCCACGCGGGTGAGCTCGTCAGCCTCGTGGGCCCCAACGGTGCCGGCAAGACCACGCTGATGCGCTGCCTCAGCGACGGCACCGAGCCCTTCACCGGCGCGATCGCCATCGGCGGCACGGCGATCACCGGGCTGACGCCGAACCGGATCGTCGGGCTCGGGGTCGGGCGCAAGTTCCAGGTGGCGAGCGTGTTCGAGAGCCTGTCGGTGGCCGACTGCCTGCGGCTCGCGCGGGCCCCGCATGACGGGCTGAACCCGGCCGGCCGGGACCCGACGCTGGGCCTTCCGCAAGCGGCCCTCGACGTCCTGCGGATGACCGGCCTCGACCGCCTGCTGACGCAGCCCGCGCGCCTCCTGTCCCACGGCCAGAAGCAGGCGCTGGAACTCGCCATGGTGGTGGCGCTGGAGCCGCGGCTGATCCTGCTCGACGAGCCCACCGCCGGCCTGACCAAGGCGGAGCGCACCACCATCGGGACCGTCCTCAAGGCCCTGACCGCCGGACGCCGGATCGCCGCCGTGCTGGTCGAGCACGACCTCGATTTCGTGCGGGAGATCTCGTCCCGGATCGTGGTGCTGCACCAGGGCCGCCTGGTCCTCGACGGCACGGTGGACGCGGTCGTCGGCTCCGAGCTGGTCCGGACCATCTATTCGGGAGGCGCCCATGGTTGAGGCCGCACGACGCACCGAGCCGGCGGGAGCCGCCCTCACCCTCGATGCCGTGTCGAGCGGCTACGGCGCCGTCTCGATCGTGAAGAACGTGTCCTTGGCGGTGGGCGCGGGCGAGATCGTCGCCCTTCTCGGCAAGAACGGCATGGGCAAGACCACCCTGCTCAAGACCATCCTGGGGATGGTGACCCTGCGCGGCGGCAGGATGACCATCGGCGGGCAGGCGCTCTCCGGCCTCTCCCCCGCCAAGCTCGTGGCGCTCGGCGTCGGCTACGCGCCGCAGGAGCAGCCTTTGTTCCAGGACCTGTCGATCCGCGACAACCTACGCTTGGCGGTCCCGTCCGACCGCCACCTCCCGGATGCGCTGGAGCGCTTGGTCGGCCATTTCCCGTTCCTGAAGGACCGGCTCGCCCAGCGCGCCGGCACGCTCTCCGGGGGCGAGCAGAAGATGCTGATCCTCGGCCGCGCCCTGATGCTGCGTCCGCGCCTGCTCCTGATCGACGAGATCTCCGAAGGCGTGCAGCCCTCGATGGTCGAGCGCCTGCGCAACGTCCTCCTGGCGGAGCGGGCAACGGGCCTGTCCATGCTGGTGGTGGAACAGCACGTCGCCTTCGCGCTGGGCCTCGCCGACCGTTACGCCGTGCTCAAGCTCGGCGAGATCGTCGACAGCGGCTCGGCCAAGGCCCCGGATGCGCAAGCCCGCGTCATCGACCATCTGGCGGTGTGAGGCACGATGGAACTCAACACCTTCTCCATCGCCGCCCATTGTTCCCGGACCGGGCAGCTCGGCGTCGCGGTGGCGAGCGCCGTGCCGGCCGTGGGCGGGCTTTGCCCGTATATCCGGGCGGGGATCGGGGCTGTGACCACCCAATCCTGGGTGAACCCCTACCTCGCCCTGCGCATCCTCGACGGGCTCGCCGGAGGGCAGACGTCGGACGCGGCCCTGGCCGCGGCGCTCAAGATCGACGACCGGTCGGACCTGCGCCAGATCGGGCTTGTGGATGCAGGCGGAGCCGCCGCGGCCTGGACCGGCGCCGGCTGCACGGCAGAGGCCGGGCACCGGACCGGACCGGGCTACGCCGTGCAGGGCAACATGCTGGCCGCCCCCGGCGTGATCGACGCCATGGTCCGAGCCTTCGAGACCGGCGCCGGCTGCGACCTCGACGAACGGCTGATGCGCGCCCTCGAGGCCGGCGACGACGCAGGCGGCGACCGGCGCGGCAAGCAATCGGCGGTGCTGAAGATCGTCGCGCGCGAGGACTATCCGTGCCTCGACCTGCGCGTCGACGAGCACGCCGCCCCCGTCGCCGAGCTGCGCCGGATCCTCGCCGTGGCCCGGCGGCAGCTCGTGCCCTTCGTGGCCGGGATGCCGCGGAAGGACGGTCCGGCCGGCGCGCTACCGGAAGACGTCGCCGCGATGCTCCTGCGGCCGCCTGCGGAGCGGCCCGGCGCGGTCGCTCCAGGCGCGATAGACCCGCTGCACGCGATCGTCGGCCTGCCCCCGGAAGCGGCCGGACGGGTCGCGCACCTGCGGGCGCAATTCGCGCCGGTCCTGGCCGAGATCCGAACCCTGCGCGACCTCGACCTCGCGGCGGCCCATCCCCCGGTCGTCTTCGACCCGAGCCTTCCCTATCGCCGGGTGCCCCATGAGTGACGCCATCTGGTCCCTGCCGATCACGGAGCTCGCCCGGCGGATCGCGGCGCGGGAGTTGTCGAGCGTCGAGCTCGTCGGTGCTTACCTCGACCGGATCGGGCGCCTCGACGGCGACCTCCAGAGCTTCGTATGCTTGTCGTCCAGCGCCCTCGACGCGGCGCGGGCCGCGGACGAGGAGATCGCCCGGACGGGACCGCGGGGGCCGCTCCACGGCATCCCGATCGGCATCAAGGACAATTACACGACCGCCGACCTGCCGACCCGGGCGGGCACCTCGGTCGAGGCTCTGACCTTCCCGCAGGAGGACAGCCATTGCGTGGCGAAGCTGCGGGCGGCCGGCGCCGTGATCCTCGGCAAGCTGCGCATGCACGAATTCGCCTGGGGCATGGTCACGCCGCCGACGCGCAACCCCTGGGATCTCACGCGGGTGCCCGGCGGATCCAGCGGCGGCTCGGGGGCGGCGGTGGCGGCCCGGCTCTGCCCGGCAGCGCTCGGCTCGGACACGGGCGGCTCCATCCGCATCCCGGCGGCCCTCTGCGGCGTCGTGGGCCTCAAGCCGACCTACGGGCGGATCGGCCGCTCGGGGATCGTCCCGCATTCCTGGTCCCTCGACCATGCCGGGCCGCTGACCCTGACGGTGGCGGACGCGGCGCTCCTGCTCCAGGTCCTGGCGGGCCCCGATCCGGCCGACTCTGCAGCCGCCGCCGAACCCGTGCCGGACTACACGGCCGGGCTCGACGCGCCGGTCCGCGGATTGCGCGTGGCGGTGATCCGCAACCACTTCTTCGAGGCCATCGACGCGGATGTTGCAGCGGCGGTGGAGGATGCGATCGGCTTCTTCGCCGGGCAGGGCTGTCCGGTGCGCGACGTCACGATGCCCGCCCTGCGCTACGGGCTCGGCGCCATCTACGCCATCGAGCTGGCCTCCTCCACGGCCTACCACGACCGCAACCTCGCGCAGGGCCACGTGGCGGGCTTCGCCGAGGATGTCCGCGACTTGGTGGAGATGGGCCGGTTCGTGACCGGTCCGGACTACCTCCGGGCCGAGCAGGCCCGGGGGCTGATCATGGCCGAGATGGCCGCCGCGCTGGACGAGGCGGACGTGATCGTCACCCCCACCGCGCCGCTGACCGCGTGGCGGACCGACGAGACGACGGTTGCGCTCGCGGGCCGGCCGGAGAGCGTCCTCGCGGCGTCCTGGCGCCTCACCTATCCGTTCAATCTGACGGGCCTCCCCGCCATCGCACTGCCCTGCGGCTTCGACCGACGCGGCCTACCGATCAGCCTGCAGATCGCCGCCCGGCCCTTCGCCGAGGCCACGCTTCTCCGGTTCGCGAACCGGTATGAGCAGGCACACGATTGGTGGCGCCGGGTCCCGCAGCGCGCGCGCACACCGTAGCCGGGTTTTTTGAGTAGCGCCGCGTGCTCTCACCGCCCTACGTTCGGCCGTGACAGTCCAGGGCACACGAGACCAGCTGCGGCTCTGTCTCCCACCACCCGGGGCCGGCCCCGGGTACTGCCACAAGCACCGACACCGGCGTCGATCGCTTCGACGATCGACACGGTCACCCGCAAGGAAATCCGCATCCGTCAGGCGAGGAACGCGGATACCGGCAGGGGCGCAGAAGACCGCGCAGGCAGGTCGTGTCGTGTCGTGTCCCCTGGCGTGTTGTAGCTTCGGCGTGGCCACCACGATCACCGGCCAGGGCCGGTTCGATCAGGCTGCCAGGGTTGGCAGGCTGACGAGGGGATCATCGCCGATCGGGGCGATGCTTTCCAGGGCCATGTAGCGCGAGCGCTGGACGGCCCATTCATCATTCTGCTCCAGCAGGATCGCGCCCACGAGGCGGGTGATGGCCGCCTCATTGGGGAAGATGCCGACCACTTCGGTGCGCCGCTTGATCTCGCCGTTCAGGCGCTCCAGCAGGTTCGTGCTGTGGACCTTGACCTGGTGTGCAGCCGGAAAGCCCATCTAGGCCAGTACGTCCGGCTCCACCTCATCCATCAGGGTAGCGAGCTTGGGCACCTTGGGCCGGAGTTGATCGGCCACCCGGCGCCACTGCTGACGGGCTGCGTCGGCGTCGTCCTGGGCAAACGCTGTGGCGATGAAGGCCGACACGTCGCGGCGACCCGAGCGGCCAGCATGGGCAAGCACGGTCCTCATGAAGTGCACGCGGCAGGGCTGCCAGGTTGCGTTCATCACCTTGGCCAACGACGCCTTGATGCCCTCGTGCGCGTCCGAGATCACCAGCTTCACGCCGCGCAGCCCTCGGCGGGCGAGCTTGCGGAGGAAGTCCGTCCAGAACGTCTCGGCCTCGGAGGAGCCGACATCCATGCCCAGCACCTCGCACCGGCCGTCGCTGTTGACACCAACCGCCACGATCACCGCCACCGAGACGATGCGGCCGTCCTGGCGCACCTTCACGTAGGTCGCATCAATCCTGAGGTAGGGCCACTCACCTTCGATCGGCCGGTCGAGGAACGCACCCACGAGCGCGTCGATCTCCTGGCAGAGCCGGCTAACTTGGCTCTTCGACACGCCCGTGCCACCCATGGCTTGGACCAAGTCGTCCACGGACTGGGTCGAGATACCCTGGATGTAGGCCTCTTGGATCACCGCCGTGAGCGCCTTTTCGGCCATCCGGCGCGGTTCCAAGAAAGCCGGGAAGTACGAGCCCTTACGCAGCTTGGGGATACGCAGTTCGCCTGTCCCAGCCCGCGTCTGCCAGTCCCGGTCACGATAGCCGTTACGCTGGACCAGCCGCTCGGCGCTCTTCTGGCCGTGGGCCGCACCGGTCAGGCCGCCACCTCCAACTCCATCAGCCGCTCGGCCGCAAAGCCGATCATGTCTCGCAGCAGATCGGTGTCGGCGCTCTTCTCCATCAGCCCGCGCAGGGCCATCATCTCGTCGGTCATCGGGGGTCTCTCGGGTTCGGGGTTGTGCTCGCAACCCGACGCTACCCGGCAACCATCGATGACCACCTCGCGAGGAACCCCGCCCGCTACAGCGCTATGGAAGGCGCGCGGACGGGCTTCCTCGCTACCGGCGAGCTACACCACCATCAGGGATACGACCGGCATCTCCTCGGCCCATCCGGTCCTTGGTGATCTTCTTCGGCCCGGCGGCCAGCGGCTCGAAGATCGTCGTCCCGAAATAGGCGTCGTCCGCGTCGTATTGCGCGTCGCCCGGGATCGTCAGCTGGTCCCAGGCCACCTCGCGGCATGGGGAAGCCTGCCGCCTCCTGGATCGCCTTCTCCAGGGCCGGATACCGGTCCTGACGGTAGGCGGCGATCGCCCGGCGCTCGGCTGCGATCACTGGGGCGGCGAGGAGGCCTACGATGCCGGCCGCGCCCGGGCGATCGCGGCGGCCGTGAAGTCCTGAACTGCGACGCCGTCGCGGCCGACGACCGGCGCCTGCGGCAGCGCTACCGGCGCGATCCGGCGGTGCTGCGCGCCCTCGACCGGGCCCGCAACCCGGATGGCTGACGCCGACGATCCGGTGCGCCGCCGGGTGATGCGGCTGCTCCGGGCCCCGCCCCTGGCCCTGCTGCTCGGCCTGGGCCTCGCACCGCTCTTCCTGCTGTTTCCGGCCCTGCCCGGCGGGCCGGAGCAGGATTCGAGCCTGCTGCCGGTCGCGCTCTGCTTGGCGCGGCGCTGCTGGGCGGGCTGGGTCGTCCTGGCGGCGACGCTACTCTCGCCCGTCGCCCTGCGCCTGGTGATCCTGCTCAGGCTCGACGGGGAATCGGAGATGGACGCCGCTCTGTACGAGATCCGGCTCGCGGCCTGGATGGCCAGTCTCGCCTCAATCCTGCCGTGCCGGCTCCTCCTCGGGCGGTACCGGAGCGCCCGCCGCCGCGACAGGCTGGCCGGCGCGTCCCGGTCGAGCACGGGGCCTGAGGCCGCCCCGCCGGAATGGGACTCCGCATCGCCACGGATCGCCCCGCCTCACGCGGCGGCGGCAGCCGACGCCGCCCGCCTGTTCCGGATCATCGCGAACCCGGCCGCCACGATGATCCCGGCCAGCCCGAGCACGATCGAGAGACGGTGATTGTAATGTCGTCCTGTCCGCCTTCGGCGCCGCGAGGAGCCGGATCAGCCAGCCATGCTCCGGATGTACCGGTGGTGGATCCAACCGGCGCGGCAGGGACCCGCGTCGGGCGCGCGCCGCGGGATCGGCGAGGATACGCCGCACTCCGCCCCGCCGGTCCGGTCGCGGGGCATAGACCACGCCCCTCCAGGGCCCGCGGGCCTCGCACAGGCGGACCTTGTCGCCGGTGTGCAGCCGGTCGATCTTCCCGGTACGGCGTGCCGCCGGGGCCGCTGCGCATCGAGAGGAAGTTGTCGCCCCGCGCGTCGAGGCCGAGGATCTCGCCGACCGCGTCGCATGCATCCAGCTCGGCCTCGCCGCCGACGGCCACCGGGACGTCCAGGCCCTGCGCCGCCGCGGGGGATGCAAGGGCCAGGCGGGCGAGGAGCGACAGGCTTCAGAACAGAACCATGGACGGGCGATCCCTTAATCGCGGCGGCGCGGCGCCGGGCAGGCGGTGTTCGAGGCGAATCGAACGGCGCTCACCGCGGCGGGGCCGCGCTCCGGCGGGCATAGAGGCCGGTGAAGCTCACATTGGCGCCGCCGCAGGCGTTGTTGTCCCGGACCACGAGATAGGGGCCGCGCCGCCACAGCCGGACGCGGCAATCGTCCGGATCCCCGGCCGCGTAAGGCAGCGTCTTGTCCTCGCCCATCGTGAAGGCCAGGACGCCGTTCTCCGGCCGCGCCGTGCCGGCGACCGCGCCGATATGGAACGGGCCCTCGCCGCCGCGGCGCGCATCGCTCCGCCCCCAGGAGGCCTCGCCCTTGACCGCGAGGGCGTCCCCCGCCCCCGGCGTGATGGTCAGGTCTGCGTCCTGGCCGATCCAATGCCCGACGAGGTCCGCGGGGACGACCGCTGTCTCGGGCAGGGCTGCCAGGGCGCCGGTGGGCAGCCAGCCGGTCGTCAGGACGCCTTTGGCGTTGGTGAAGCCGGTGCAGGTGAAGCCCCCCGCGCTCCGGCTGCTCAGCACCGCGTCGCCGTCGGTGAGATAGGCGCGTCCCCGGCAGGCCGGGCTTGGGCTCGGGCATCCCTTGTTCGGGTCGTCCTCGACGAAGTAGGTGCGCGGCGCGCCCGTCCGCACGGTCGACGCCCGGGCCTCGTCGGCCTTCACGACGTCGGCCCAGTTGCAGCCGGCCCGGGCAGACGGCGCGGCGCCCGCGAGACCGAGGGCCGCCAGCGCCACGATACGGCCGCGCCGAAGGATTGTCGCCGGCATCCTGTCACCCCTCCTCCCGCCTGTGCGGAGCCCCGATCCGTCGCGCTCACTCGCCGGCATAGCGCCCTTGGCGGATGTAGGCGGTCGGCACGCAGGGGCGCAGGCGCGCGCGATCGGCTTCGGCCGCGGTCCAGGTCGCGTAGCCGCCGACCACCACGACATCGAACCCCTCGCTGAAGCCCACGAACTTGCCGGAGAAATCGTTGAACGGCTCCGGCCCGCAGCGGGCGACCGCCGCCGAGGCGCGCTGGACCGCCGCGTCCTGCACCTGGGTGTAGTCCGGATCCGCGAACGAGCCGGCCATGATCCAGGACGGCCCGCCGGCGTCGCGGCCTGCACGGATGCCGCGAAGACGAGAGTGAGCACTCCGATCAGGCGCAGACGCATGGATGCTGCTCGACCCCGGCGTTCGTCTGGGAACCCCTCACGCGGCGGCTGGACAGAGCGCCCGGATCGACTTGCCGAGGCCCCACCGTGTGCTTTCCGTTGCGTTTCGACGGGAATGAAGCACCGCGCGGCGAAAGCCGCAACTGCCGAGGGTTCCGGCGGGCGGTCAGGCGAAGACGTCGGCGACGTAGCGGCCGGTTTCCCGCTCGACCGTGTCGGCCTAGGCCTCCGCCTCCTCCGGCGTGACGGCCCGGGCCGCCTGGTAGATGCGCACGCAGGTCGCCCGCTCGGATCCGGGGTCACGCCCCCGCCGAGCGCCGGGCCGCCGCGACCACCTGCTCGGGGGTCGGCGGGTTCGCCGGATGGTGGCTCAGGCACAGGGGCGTGGTGAGCTTGGCCGGCCGGCCCGAGCCCTCGGTGGCGAAGTAGAACTCGCCCGCACCCAGCCGGCCGATATCGGAGGCGGCACCGCCATGGGCCGCCATGATCTCCTGGGCGGCCGCGATCGTCGCCGGGGCGCTCTGGCGGCCGAAGAACTGGGTCGTGCAGTTCGAGACGATCTGGTTGTGCAGACCTTTGGGCACCTGCGTCGCCACCACGAGCCCGAGCCCGTATTTGCGTCCCTGCGCCACCAGCTTGATGCCGCTGCCGAGGCTGGGGCTCGCCCGCTGGGCCGGCAGGAAGGTCTGGGCCTCGTCGACCACGTAGAGCATGCCGTGCGGGCTCGGATTCCGCTTGATCCAGCCGAACAGGGTCATCTGCAGCCGGTTCACGAAATCCTCGCGCGCCGCCTCCGAGCCGAGGCCCGACAGGTTGATCACCGAGATCCGGGTGCGGGCCGGATCGGCCCCGAAGAACAGCAGCTTGGGGTCGAGCACCGCGCCCTTCACCCTGAGCAGCGGGTTGGTCGCCACCGCGGCCCGGAGTTCGTCGGCCATCTTGGCCGCGTGCCTGGCGGCCTCGCCGATGTCGCTCACCCCGTCGGGCAGGTCCGCCAGCAGGGTGATGAAGTCGCCGAGACTGCCGCCGCGCTCGGCGAAGACCCGCAGGGCGTCGGCCAGCACGCCCCGCTGCAGGCCCTTCTTCGCGCCGGCCAGCGGCCCCAGGGTCTCGGCGGCCATCTCCACCGCCTGCTGGCGCTCGTCCGGGTCCGCGCCGATGCCGGAGAAGTCCGGCAGGACCGACAGGAACAGCGGGTTGCCGGCATTCACCCCGGGGGTCCAGACCACGACCTCGACGCGCTCGGCATAGGCCGCCGCCTGGGCGGCATCCGCGTCGGTGAAGGCGGCGGGCCGCTCGGGCCAGGAATCGCCGAGCCGCGACAGATCGTTGTTGGGGTCGATCACGATGGCCGGGATGCCGGCCAGCGCCGCCTCCTCCACCAAGCGGCGCAGCAGCACGGTCTTGCCGGAGCCCGAGCCCGCGATGATCGCCGTGTGCCGCGGCAGCAGCCGGATCGGCAGGCTCACCGGCTGCGCGTCGGCGTTGATCCGGCGCCCGACCGGGATCGCCTCCGGGGCGGATGGCGTCCGGCTGGACGAGAGGCCCTCAGCGATGACGGGGGTCCTCCCTCCCCCCTCTGTGGGGGAGAGTGGACCCTGCGTCAGCAGGGGTCGGGAGAGGGGCAGCGCGACGCCAGCGGATGTCGCGTCCGACGCGACTTTTCCGGATACGGCGCTCCCCTCTCCCGACTCGCTTCGCGGGCCACCCTCCCCCGCAGAGGGGGGAGGGAAAGGCGTCCGTGTCCGGCCGTCGATCTTCTGCGCGGGCTCGGCGAGGCCGGCCCGGTGGAACAGGGCGGTGGCGCGCACGGGCTTCTGCGCCCGGAGCCAGGCCTCGAACCGATCGCGGCGGTCCTCCGCGTCGGCCTTGGCCTTAAGGTCGCGGAGCGCCACGAAGGTGCGCAGATCCGCCTCGTCCGGGTCGATCAGGAGGCCGCCGGCGGCCTTGAAGGTGTCGACCAGGTGCCGGGTCTTGTCGCCCCCCGGCACCGGGCCCCGCCGGACGATCAGCAACTCCCGGTCGGGGATGCGGGTCGAGATGCCCGACGCCGTCAGCGCCGCCCGCAGGCGGGCCTGGAACGCGATGGCGTTCTGGTGCTGGAGCGCCCGGTAGCAGACATGCCGCTCGCGGTCGTTCTCGTCCCGGTGGATGAAGGTCAGGCGCCCGTGCAGCGGCGGAATCCGCTGCTCCGGCTCGCCCTTGCTGGCCACATCCAGGGCATCCTCCGGGTCGTCCTCCAGGGCGTAGAGGTCGAAGGCGGCGCGCAGCAGGTCGCCAAGGCCGCCCTCGTCGTCGAGCAAGCCGTCGAGCGCGGCGCGCGTACGGGCCGCGTCGAGGTCGAACTCGTTCCCGGTCGCCGGATCGACCTGCTTGTCCCCCGGATGGACGAGATCATGGCAGACGTCCACGGTCCCTCGGGCCAAGCAGGCGCGGCGGACGGCGTCGCAGCGCATCAGCAGGGTGCGCGGCATCATCCCGGCCTCGGCCGCTTCCGCGATCGCCGCGGGGCTGAACGGCCATTCCGGGTGCGGCGGCACGAAGCCGGCGGCCCGATAGGCTGGGGCCAGACGGCCGCGGATCAGTGCGGCGGCCGCGACCTTATCGTTCATCCCCTGGAGCGCGATCGGCGCCTCGAACCGGTCGAGCAGCGGCTTGGCCGCGCGCTCCTCCAGACGGATCCAGGAATCCTGCAGGCAGGTCATCACGGTCATGCCGCGGCCGCCGACATCGTGCAGCTCGAGCAGGCCCGCGGCCAGCACCTCGGCGAGGCCGGCGCTGGCGTCGAGATCGTCGCCGGCGGCGAGGCGGCTGGCATCGATGACGCCGTCAATCTGGTCCAGGGCGACGAGCGTCGGGCCGCCGAGCCCCATGATCCAGGCCATGCCGCGCACGAGATCCACCGGAGCCGGCGGTGGCGTCCGGAACCCGAGCGATGCCCGCTCGGCCGGGTCGGCGTCGTAGCCCTGCAGCCAGGCATGGGCGAGGCCGACGGCGCTGAGATCCTGAGCGCGCAGCAGGCAGAGCGCCCGGAACACGTCCTGGTGCTTCAGGGCGCGGGGGGCGTCGACCTTCATCAGCGCCATGACCAGCAGGTCGACGATCCGGCGGGTATCCATGTTGGGCGTGTTGAACGCCGCCTCGACCTGTGCCTCGACCTTGAACCGGCGGGCGACCCCGGCCAGGACCGCGTCGGATTGCCGGCGCCCGTCCGGCATGGTCTGCAGCAAGGCCGTGAGGTAGCTCAGCGCCGCGCTGCGCCAGAAATCCGTGAGCCCGAGCACGTCGAGCAGCACGAACCAGCCGCCCGAAGCCCAGACCGCATGCCGAAGCTGGCCGATGAGGTGGGTCTTGCCGATCCCAGGCTGGCCGATCAGCGCCCGACCGTAGGGCCGCTTGTCCGCATCGCGAGCCTTGGCCTGCATCTCGGCGACCAGCAGCGGCACCAGCGCCTCGTTCGGGCCGCCGGTGGGCTCGGCTTCGGTCCAGACGCTGTCGAGGGTGCGCACCCAGTCGAAATCGACCCGGCGCAGGGCGTCGAGGGCGTCGGTCATGCCTGGATCCAGAGGAGGTGGAAGGGTTCGCCGGCCGGGCTGTAGGCGGCCTCGCGGTCGGCCGCCGTCAGGGCCTTCGGATCGCTGAGCTGGCTCAGCCGGGCGGTCTTGTCGCCCTTGAGGATGCGGGCGAGGCCGGCATCGACCGTGGCGCGGTCGAACTCGGCGAGCTGCACCCGCACGTCGCTGAGCCGGACGGCTCGGGCGCGGGCACCGCCCGTGAGGGCCAGATAGGCCTCCTCGATCCGGGCGCGCAGCGTGGCGGCGCCGGGTTTCTTCGTTGCGGGCGACCGGGTGGTCTTCTCGCCAGAAGCCTTCTTGGCGGGGGCTGTTTTGGCGGGGGCTTTTTTGGCCGACGCTTTCTTCGGAGCCGTATCGGCCGGCTCAGCCGGCTCGGGCGGGGCGCCGATGAAGTCGGCGAGCGTCCGTCCGCTCTGCCCGAGATGGACACCGAGCCGGGCCAGCCAGTCCTGCATCACCCGGAAGGCCGGCGGCAGCGCGGCGTCGAGATGGTCCCCGGCCCAGTGCCAGCCCCGGTCGGTCACGGAGAGGACGAAGGAGCGCCCGCTCTTCTCGACGGCGATCAGCCCGGCGGCGGCCAGCGCCTCGCGGTCGGCCTTCTTGACCGCCGGCACCACCTCCCCCTGTGGCGCCCGGCCGTGCCGGGCCAGCAGGCACCACAGGATCAGCGTCTGGGCAGGCGTCGGCGCACTCATCGGATCATCGCTCCCTCGGACGTTCGGCGCAGGCGCACCACGTCGCGGATCTTCTCCACCGCGCGCTGCAGGTCGGTCTCGACCTGCCCGTTGGTGATGCGCAGCACGAGGTAGCCGGCCGCCAGCAGCTCGTAGTCGCGGTGGCGGTCGGCGCTGAAGGTCGGGTCCAGGCGATGCTCGGGGCCGTCGAGCTCGACCACGACGCGGCCCGCCGCCCAGAGCAGGTCGACCCGCGGCCGCGTGCCGAACCGGGGCAGTGACACCGTCGCGTTGCCGGAGAACAGGGGGCCGAGCTCCGCATCCGCCCGCAGGGCCGCCTCGACGCGCTTCTCGACCGCGCTCGCCGGATGGGCGCGCGACGGCGGGGCGAGGAACCGGGCCTCCACGGGAGCCGGGGGCCGCTGGACCGCGTGGGCGCCGTAGAGCACGCGGTCGTAGGGCGGCACCGGCGGCGGCGCGCTCGGGAACAGGGCGGCGACAGCGGTGCCATGGCGGCGGCACCATTCGAGCGCCTCGATGACCGGGGCGGCGCGCTCCGGGGTCGCCGGATCGAGCTCGGCCACCAGCACGAGGCCCGAAGGCGCCACCGCCCGCATCAGCTGCGCGAGTTCCAGGCTCCGGGCCGCCCGGCGGAACCGGGGCGGGCGTCCCGCGGCGGCGTGCTTGGCCGCGGCCTTGAGCCAGGGGCCGTGCGGCTCGGGGGCGGTCGGCGCGTGCTGCGGACTTTGCCAGTCCGGCCAGCGCGCCAGGGCGAGATCCGCCAGGTCGTTGAGCAGCCCGTCGAGGATCGCGGCGGTGCTGCGGCGCCCGGCGATGCGCAGCACCAGCAGGCTGTGCGCGGCCTCGGAGGCGTCGAGATACGGTCCGATTCCGTCGAGGCCGATGCCGACGAGGACCAGCCGCTCCCCGGTGCCGAGCCCAAGGATCCGGCCGGACAAGGCCGCGACCGGCAGCATCGGCAACGGCGACACACCCGGTAGACCCGGCGCAGGCTCGTCGGCGAGGGGCATCAGGGCCGTGGCATCCGCACGTTCGCTCCTGCGATCCGGACAGCGGGATTTCTGACCACATCCCGCCGGGGGCCAGCAAGCCCCTCGGGGGCTCTGAGGTTGTCGCACCGGGGGCGGATGTTCGCATGTTTCACCGCCCGATTCGCGCGCCCCCGTCATTCCGGCACCCTGCGGCTGAGGCTGGATCCCCCACCCGTTCCCGCATCCTAAGGTGGCGACGTGGGCGAGGATCCATCGCTTCCAGTCGGCCTCGCCCGCAGCCCCCTGTCTGCGCTCTTCAGTGCAGCGTGTCGTCCATGCAGGCTTCGTCCGCCACGTCGCGCGCCAGAGCGCGGCCGATATGCTCCACCAGCGGGCGCAGGGCGGCGAGCAGGCTCGGATCGCCGATCTCCTCGGCGGCGCGCCACAGCTCGATCGCGTGGTGGCCCAGGCGCACGATCGCCGGCTCCTCGCCCTCGCTCTGGCAGGCCCGGTTCAGGATGTCGGATACGCTCATGCGTGCAACCTCCGCTCGGCCGGCACAGGCAGCCGGACCGCCGGCGCCCGCGGGGCGTGCAGGGACGTCTCGTGCAAGGGCGAGGCCTGAAGGCCGAAGAACGCGCGGGAGGTCGCCACCGTGTCGGGCATCAGCCGGGCGTAGACCGCCAGGATCGCGTGGCCGTTGTAGCGGGTCGGCAGCCCCAGCGGCTCGACGTCCCAGCCGCAGGACATCAGCCGGTTGACCAGGATCGGGTGCGTCTGCGCCAGCAATCCGTCGAGGCCGCGCGCCCGCGCCACCTCGGCCACAGCGGTGAAGATCCCGGCGGTGGCCGGGTCGATCAAGCCGGTGCGCCCCTCGCGCCGGGCCGGCAGCGTGCCGCAGCGGGTCCACTCGTAGACGGTGGCGCCCCGCGGCGCCGGCCCGCGCTCCGCCAGGTGCGGATAGACCTCCGTCAGCAGGTGCGGCCGGGTCGTCGGCAGGAGCCGCGTATAGGCGGTGATCTCGCCGCCTTCGAGATAGGCCAGGTGGATGCAGCCGGGGCCGTCGAACTGGTCGATCTCGCGGCCGTCGGGCCGGCGGCACGCCTCCCAATTGAGCCGCTCCACGAAGAGCGTGTGCCGGAACCGATAGATCTTCTCCAGCAACGCCCCGTGCTGGGAAATATTGTCGTCGTCGATAACCACAACCATGGATCATTCCCCCTGTCGGGGGAGTGATGCCGGGCCGCCGGTCCGAATGAGCCTCGTAAAATTACGAGGTCGGCAGCCGCCGCGCGGCTACGCTATGATGCCCTGCCGCATGGCTTCCGCGACGCACTGGACGCGGTTGACCGCATCGAGCTTGCGCGCGGCGTTCTTGAGGTGGAACTCGACGGTTCGCTGCGACGTGCTGAGGATCTCGGAGGCCTCCCAGCTGGTCTTGCCGGCCGCGGTCCAGCGCAGGCACTCGATCTCTCGCGCGGTGAGCCGGGGCGCCTTGCGCAGCGGCGTCCGGCCGCCCTCGCGGATCAGGGTCTCGGCCCGCTGGTAGGCGTAGATCGAGACCAGATGCAGCGCGGCCTTGGCCTCCTCGGACAGGTCGAGCCGGCGCGCCCCGAAGCTGACGCCGCCGCCCGGCCCGGCCAGGTGGTGGATCGGGACGCAGAACCCCTCCGACAGCCCGAATTCGGTCGCCTCGCCCATGACCCGGGCGGCCGCGACCTCGTCGGACCGATAGGGCGCCTCGCTCCAGAGGAACGGCTCGGTGGTGCGCTTGACGTGGTTCGCCACCGGGTCGATCCGCAGGTAATCGCGCTCGAAATAGCGCTTCCGCCAGCCTTCCGGCCAGGCCGGCACGAGCGCGCAGCTCTGCGTGGAGATCTCGTGCTCCGCCGGCAGGTTGGTGATGATGAAGGCGTCGTATCCGAAATACGCGCCCGCCGCTCTCATCTCACGAAGGATGTCGGGAATCTTCGACGCCAGCTTGAGACGGCTGACGATATCAAAAGCCTTCTGGCTGTCCTGGCTCACCGAAAGTCCGAATGCTTGTAGTTCTGAAATCTTCCCGACCTGTAGTTGCAACAAATGCAGTCCACACGGAACAAACCTATACATGAGGTTGCCGGGCCGGCCAAGCGTAGAGCAGGGCTTTCCACGATCCGTCCGGTTCCGACACACGGCGCGCCCCGTCCCGGAGCCGTCCCTCACCCCGCGGTCCGGGCGACCCGCCGCACCGGCCGGCTGACGAACCGGGAGCCGGCGAGCAGGAATCGCCAGGGCGTCTCGGCGCCGCGGGTGATCCCGATGCGCCGATCCGCCGCGACCGTGACGGGCTGCGTCCGGGGCGCGAACCTGAACGGCGCCTGCGCCACCGGCAAGCCGTCCATCGCCCCGGTGATGCCGAGCGCCTGGCACAGGCGGCCCGGCCCGGCGCAGAGCAGCCGCGGATCGCCGATGCCCCGGCGCTCCGCCATGGCGGCCAGGCCCGCATTCGGCTCGATCGCCCGCAGCAGCACGGCGCTGCCGGGCTCGCAGACCAGGTTCAGGCACCAGTGCAGCCCGTAGGACCGGTAGACGTAGACGTGCCCCGGCGGCCCGAACATGCTGGCATTGCGCTTCGTCGGGCCGGCGAAGCTGTGGGAGGCCGGGTCGGTCCGGTCGTAGGCCTCGGTCTCGACAATGACGCCCCCCGCCTCGCCGACCCAGAGCCCCGCCCCGATCAGGTCCGCAGCCACCGCGGCGGCGCTTCGGGCGAAGAACGGGTCGGGCATCGGGCCTGTCCAGGTGTCGTGCGGCGGGTGTCATCCAGCCTAGGCAACGCCCGGCGAGCGTTCCGGGTGATGGCTTTTACGCGCGCGGCCGCCGCCCCGGACCCGCCGCCAAATTGGCCGGCAGGCGGGCGATCCGTCGACGGGACCCAGCACACGGCGCGGCTCCAGGCCGTCTCTTCGAAGGGATCGCCACGGATGCCGAGGCCGGTCCCGGCCCGAAACTCGCCGGCAAGTAGAAATACAACGGAGGCCGCGGGTGCGGTTTGCTGGTAGGACAGGCCGGCCAGACCGGGCCCGCTGCCGATCTCGTCGGACCTCCAGCATGACGCGCACCTCGTCGATCGCGACGCTCCGAACCTCCGCCGGAGGCTCGCAGGCCGCCCCGATCCCGCTGCGCGCCCGGATCCGGCCCGGCCTGACCCTGCGCCGCCTCCGGCTCTGGAGCGGGCTGGTTCTGTTCGCCTACATCCTGACCCACCTGACCAACCACGCGCTCGGCAACGTCTCCTTCGATGCCATGGAGGACGGCCTCGGCGTCGCCTCCGCGCTGTGGCTCAACCCGCTGGGCCTGGCCCTGCTCTACGGCGCGCTGGTGATCCACCTGCTGCTCGGGCTCCAGGCGCTCTACGCCGCCCGCTACTTCCGCTGGCGTCCCGGCGAGGTCGTGCAGATGGTCTCCGGGCTACTGATCCCGCCGCTGCTGGTCAGCCACGTCGTGGGCACCCGGATCGCCTTCGCCACCGAGGGGCTGGAGAAGGGCTACGCGCAGGAACTCTACGCCTTCTGGGTCGCGGCGCCGCATCAGGGCGCGATGCAGGCGGCGATGCTGGTCATCGCCTGGATTCACGGCTGCTCCGGACTGTATTTCTGGCTGCGGCTGAAGCCCGCCTTCGGGCGCGCCGCGCCCTGGCTCCTGGCGGTCGCGGTGCTGGTGCCGGTCCTGGCGCTGCTCGGCTTCGTGCAGGGCGGCCGGACGATCCTCGCCCTGGCGCAGGACCCGGCCTGGCGCGCCGCGGCGCTCAAGCCCGTCCATGTCGGGTTGCCCGACCAGGTGGCCCGGCTCGGCGCGATCCGGGACGGGATGCTGTTGACCTATGCCGGATTGGTCGCCGCGGTGATCGCCGCCCGCGGCGTCCGGACCCTGGCAGAGGTCAAGCGCGGGACGATCCGGCTCAGCTATCCGGACGGGAAGGTGGTCCGGGTGCCCCGCGGCACCAGCGTGCTGGAGGCGAGCCGGCGCAACCGGATCCCCCATGCAAGCGTCTGCGGCGGCCGCGGCCGGTGCTCGACCTGCCGGATCCGCGTGCTCGACGGCAGTGCCGACACGCCCGCCGCCGGCCGGGCCGAGCGCGCCGTGCTGGAGCGGATCGCCGCCGGGCCGGGGGTGCGCCTCGCCTGCCAGTTCCGGCCCGAGGCTGACCTCGCCGTGGTGCCGCTGTTCCCGCTGCCGCCGCGGGTGCGGCAGGCGGACCTCCTCGACCGGGCGCAATCCGGCGAGGAGCGCTTCATCGTGGCGATGTTCGTCGACCTGCGCGGCTCTACCCGGCTCGCCGAGGAGCGCCTGCCCTACGACACGGTGTTCATCATCAACCGCTTCCTCGGGGCGGTCGGCGACGCGGTGCGGGACGCCGGCGGCTCGACCAACCAGTTCCTCGGCGACGGGCTGCTGGCCCTGTTCGGCCTCGAGACCGACCCCGAGCCGGCGGCCCGCGACGCGCTCCGGGCGGTGGAGTTGATCGCCGAACACGTCGCCACCCTGAACGAGCTTCTGGCCGCCGACTTGGAGCACACCCTCCGGTACGGGATCGGCGTCCATGCCGGCCTGGCGATCGTCGGTGAGATGGGCGACGCCACCGATGCGCGCTTCACCGCGCTCGGCGACACCGTCAACGTCGCGTCCCGGCTCCAGGGGCTGACCAAGTCTTTGGGCTGCGTGGCCGTCGTGTCGGAGGCGGTCTACCGGGCCGCCGGCGACGTCCCGGCGGCGATCCGGGACGTCGCGGTGGATGGACGGTCCGATTCCGTCCGGGTCAGCATGATCGGGATCGCCTGAGGGATCGCGCATCGACGCGATCGGGCGAAGGGGCAGATCAGGTGCAGGTCTGGAGCATCTGCAAACGCGTACCCACGCCACCTGCCACAGAGATGACTCGCCTGCTACAAATAAAACTGGTAAGACAATTGGGATCTAATCGAAGCTGACGTGTCTCTTCGGGAACTTGAGTCAGATATAAGTCGTTCATGTTCGATTATTTTTGGCCGTTTTAAATAAAAGATAAGCCGACCTACCTTGGGTCGCGCTAAGCAGAGGAAGATCAATGTTTGCACGACATCGGGACGCGTCGGAACTGCTCCAACTCCTCCAGGCCCACGCCGGGGTCGGCCTGTGGGACGCCATTCTGCACGAGGGCGATCCCGCGCATCCGAAGAGCCGGTGGACGTGGAGCCCGGAATTCCGTCGGCTCGCCGGTTACCGCTCGGAGGCGGAATACCCGAACACGATGGACTCCTGGTCGAAGCGTCTGCACCCGGACGATGTCGGCCCGACCTTCGCGGCCTTCGGAGCCGCCCTCAAGAACGTGAACAACAGGGGGGCGTACGACGTCAGATACCGGCTTCAGATGCCGGACGGGACATATCGCTGGTTCCGCGCCGTGGGCGGCGTCTCGTTCAATCGGGCCGGCGTCGCGCAGCGCGCCTGCGGCTCGCTCGTCGATATCCACGCCGAGGTGGAGGCGCTCGAATCCAGCAAGCGGCACTCTCAGCAGCTCGAGGGGCTGATCGCCGAGTTCGACGCTAACACGACGTCGGTGGTCACGTCCCTGTCGGCGGCCGCGAAGGAGATGGAGACCGTCGCGCGACGGATGGCGGGCTCTGCCGATCAGGATATGCGGCGGACCGGCGAGGTTGCGGCGGCAGCGACGCAGACGTCGAACAATGTCGGGGTCGTCGCGGCGGCTGCGGAGCAGCTCGGCTCCTCCGTCTCGGAGATCGGCCAGCAGGTCGACAATTCAGCCCAGCTCGCCCGGTCCGCGGTGACGGAGGCCGAGGAGACGACGAGCCTGATCACGGATCTCGACGCGGCCGCCGCGAAGATCGGCACCGTCATCGCGGTGATCTCGTCGATCGCCGGCCAGACCAACCTGCTGGCGCTCAACGCCACGATCGAAGCGGCCCGGGCCGGCGAGGCGGGCCGGGGCTTCTCGGTCGTCGCCGCCGAGGTGAAGGAGTTGGCGGCCCAGACCACCCGGGCGACGGAAGAGATCACCGCCCAGATCAGCCAGATCCAGTCGGCCACCCAGCGTGTGGTTGCGGCGATCGGCAACGTCGCGGGGCGGATCCGCGAGATCGACACCACCACGACCACGATCGCTGCCGCCGTGGAGGAACAGGAGGTCGCGACGCAGGAGATCGTCCGCACGATCGAGCAGGCCGCCGCGGGGACCGGGGAGGTCACGCACAATATCGGGGAGATCGCGTCGAGCGCGCAGGAGAACGGCACGGCCGCCGCCGGGGTGCTGAACGCTGCGCTTCAGGTCTCGAACCATGCCGAGCGTCTTGGCACTGCGGTACACGGCTTCCTGGACCGGATCCGCGCCGCCTGAGACGCGCAGTCCGCGACAGAAACCGTCGCCCGACGGCCGGCATCCGACACCTCGCTGATGGATGCCGGCCGCAATACGCCCCGGACCGAACACCAATCAGGCCCGCCGCGCCGTCTCGACCCGGAGGGACGGCGCCAGCGCCAGCATGAGCGGCACCGCGGCGAACGCCGTCGCGGCCGCCGCCGCCGCCGCCCAGTGTGGCCCGGCCGCGTCCCCGAGCCGGCCGTAGAGCAGCGGCGCCGCCAGGGCGCTGCCCCCGAGCGTGCAGGTGTAGAACACCGCGAACGCCCGCTCGACCCGGCCGCCCGGGGCCAGTTCCGGCACCGTGCCGTACAGGACCGACGAGGTGCCGTTCAGCATCACGCCGAGCAGCGGCAGCAGGATCAGCGCCGGGGCGAGCGGCAGGGCGATCACCGCCAGGATCGCGACCGCGGTCCCGGTCTCCGTGAGCAGCACGGTCCGGGTCACGCCGAGGCGCTCCCCGAGCCGGCCGCACACGGCCTTGCCGAGCGCCCCGCCGACGAACACCAGCGAGAGCGCGAGCCCCACGGTGGTCAGGGCCGCGCCCTTCTCCTGCAGCAGGAACGGCAGGTAGAGCAGGAAGGCCGGGCGGGCGGCATTGTCGAGGGTGCCGATCGCGACGAGGAGGCCGAAGCCGGGCCGGGCGCCGGCTCCGTCACCGGTGCCGATTGTGGCCTTCGTCCGCTCCGTGTGTGATCTGGACTCACGCGGCAACCAGCGGCCGACGCCGAGCGCGACCGCGACGCCCAGCCCGGCGATCACCCAGAGCGCCGTGCGCCAGCCCGACAGGGTCAGCAGGAAGCCGACCAGCGGCGGCACGGCCGCCTTCCCGAGATCGCCGGCGAAATTGTAGGTGCCGAGCGGACCGCGCGCCGCGGCCCCGTAGGCCCGGGCAATCACCGTCGAGGCCAGCGGGTGCTGGGTGCTGCTGCCGGCGCCCCCGAGCAGCAGGCCGACGCAGAGGCCGATCAGGCCGCCCGATGCCCCGGCCAGCGCGTAGCCGCCCGCGCTGAGCAGCGTGCCGAGCACCAGCACCGTGCGGGCGCCGAATGCCTGGGCGAGCCGGCTCGCCGGCATCTGCAGGGCCGCGAGCGCGCCGTTATAGAGCGAGCGCAGCAGCGCCAGCGCGACGTAGTCGAGGCCGAACTCCGCCTGCCAGACCGGCAGCAGCACGTAGATCAGGTCGGTGTAGCCGTCGTGCAGGGCGTGGTTGATCCCGGCGATCACCAGGGTGCGCTTGTCCTCGATGCGCTTGGCCGCCCGGTCCGGGGCGTCGTCGAGCGAGGCGGTGAGCTCCGATGCGCGGGCCATCCTGGGATCCTTGTGCTTCCACCACAGGATGCGGATCTCGCGCCCGGCTGACAAACGCCTTATGCTGACGCTCGCGTGAGGAAACCTGACAGCGATGCACCGCCGCCTGCCGCCGCTCAACGCGCTGAAGGCCTTCGAGGCGGCGGCCCGGCACGCCAGCTTCACCCGGGCCGCCGAGGAGTTGCGCGTGACCCACGGGGCGGTGAGCCGGCACGTCCAGATGCTTGAAGGCTGGCTCGGCGTGCCGCTGTTCGAGCGCCACAACCGGCGGGTGGTGCTCACAGAGGCCGGGCGCAGCTACGCCGCCGAGATCGGCGCCGCCCTCGACCGGGTCGCCCTGGCGACCGCCCGCCAGGTCGAGCGCGGCCGGCCGCGCCTGCTGCACGTCAACGCGCTCGCGACCTTCACCCTGCGCTGGCTGATCCCGCGACTGTCCGGCTTCCAGGTCGCGCATCCCGCCATCGAGGTCCGGCTGACCACCTCCAACGTACCGCTGGCGAACCTCGCCGACCCGTTCGACGTGGCGATCCGGGGCGGGCCGCAAACACGCCCCGGCCATGTCGCGCAGCCGTTCCTCACCGAGCGGCGCATCCCGGTCTGCAGCCCGGCCCTGCTGCAGCGCCTGCCCATGCAGGAACCGGAGCAGTTGCGTCACCACACCCTGCTGCACGCGGCGACGCTCCCGGAGGTCTGGCCGCACTGGCTGCGCGCCGCCGGGGTGCCGGACCTGGTCCCCCAGGCCTCCGTGACCCTGGAGCATTTCTACCTGACCCTGCAGGCCGCCCTCGACGGTCTCGGCGTGGCCATGGGCCCGGAGCGCCTGATCGCCGACGACCTGGCGGCCGGCCGCCTGACCCGCCCCTTCGCGGGCCCGTCCCTGCCGGCGCGGAGCTACTACACCTACGTACCGGAAGCCCGGGCCGAGGACCCGACCGTGCGCGCCTTCTGCGCCTGGCTCACCGAGGCGGCGCACGAAGCCTGACGCGCCGGGGATGGCGTCGGGGGTCGGACTGGCGCAAGGATGGTTGTCGGGCAAGGATGCTTGTCAGGAACGCGTTCGACGGCGGGGTCCAGCGCCGACCGGTGAGCGCCGCGGCCGAAGGTGAGTTCATGGCGCGCAAGCGTCTCCGTCCCACGACCGTCTACCTGTCCGAGGCCGTGGCGCGGCTCGGGCTTTCCCCGGATTCCATCGATCTGGAGACCCTGCGCGCCGATCTCGAACTGCCGGAATTCGGCGCCGAGGTCGACGACGAGCGGGTCGCCGACGTTTTGCGCGCCCGCCAGAAGGCCCGGGCCTTCGCGGAGACCGGCGTCCCGGCGGTCCGACAGGCGATCCCCGCGCTCAGGGCCGCCATCCTGCGGGACCGCCGGGTGATCTGGACCATCCGGACCGAGATCCCGCTCCTCGATAACGGCCGCCTGGACCTGCGGATCGACAGCGCCCCGGACCCGGCGGCGGCCGAGATCCTGGCCCGCATGGCGGCCCGGAACGATCCGGCGCACCGCATCGAGACCCTGCGGGCGGCGGTGGTGGAACGCGCCGACGAGGTCACCCGGACCCTGAGCAAGCCGGTCGAGCGCCTGCGGGCACAGATCATCCAAGATCTGCGCGAGGTCGGGGCCGATGCGGCCGCCTATATCGCCCATCTGGACCGTTCGCTGCGCTCCCGAGTGTTCACCTACGGGCCGAAGCTGGCGCGCTCCCTGAACGACACCCTCACCCCCGTCCGGCGCCACGCCAAGGCGGTGGCGAGCGAAGGCTCGCGCCTGCGCCGCCTGCGCGATCAGGTCGGCTTCGGCGCCTATATCGAGCGCTTCGCCGCCGCCCGCCGGCTGAACCGCCGGATCCTGTTCCACATGGGACCGACCAATTCCGGCAAGACCTACGCGGCCCTGCAGATGCTGACGGCGGCTTCCAACGGCACCTATCTGGCGCCCCTGCGGCTGCTCGCCCTGGAGAATTACGAGGCCCTGCGCGAGCGCGGGCTCCGGGCCGGGATGGTCACCGGCGAGGAGGTCCTGGGCGATCCCGAGCCGACCCACACCGCCCGCACCATCGAGACCGCCGACCTGACCCGCCCGATCGACGTGGCGGTGATCGACGAGATCCAGATGCTGTCGGATCCCGATCGCGGCTGGGCCTGGACCAACGCCCTGTTCGGCGTGCCCGCCCGGACCGTGGTCGTGTGCGGCTCCGACGACGCCCTGTCCTACGTCCGCCGCGCCGCCGAGGCCGCCGGTGAGTCGCTGGAGGTCATCCCGTTCACCCGCAAGTCGCCGCTGCTGCTGCTCGACGCGCCGGTCCCCCTGGAGAAGGTCGAGCCCGGGGACGCGGTCGTGGCGTTCTCGCGCCGGGCCGTGCACGAGAACCGCGAGATCCTGGTCGCCCGTGGGCACCGGGTGGCGACGATCTACGGCGCCCTGTCGCCGGAGGTGCGCCGGGCCGAGGCCACGCGCTTCCGCACCGGCGAGGCCAACGTGCTGGTCACCACCGACGCGATCGGCATGGGGCTCAATCTCGGGCCGCTCCGGCGGATCGTGTTCTCGACCGTGCGCAAGTGGGACGGCACGAAGGAGCGCGGCCTGACCAATTCCGAGATTCGCCAGATCGCCGGCCGGGCGGGCCGCTACGGCCACCAGGATGTCGGCTACGTGGCGGCGACAGACGCGATCGCCGTCGAGCCGATCCGGGTCGCGCTGTCGGGCGCCCCCACGGCGCCGGCGGCCGATTCGCGCTTCTTCGTCCGTCCGGATCTCGGCGCGATCCGCTCGGTCGCCGAGGAGATGCAGACCCACAGCCTCTACGAGGTGCTGACCCATTTCGCCCGGGCCACCTTCTATGCCGGCTCGCCGTTCCAGCCCTCGGCCCTGGAGGAGATCCTGGAGGTCGCGCGGGTCATCGACCGGGCGCGGTTGCCGATCGAGGAAAAATTCGCTTTCTCGGTCTGCCCGATCAACCGGCGCGACGAGATCGCCATGGGCATGCTCGAGCGCTGGAGCCAGGCCCGGGCGGCGCGCACCACGGTCCCGGCCCTGCGGGCGAGCCTGACCGGGGAACTCGACTACCAGGAGCGGACCGTCCGTCTCGCCAGCGCCTATCTGTGGCTGTCGCGCCGCTTCCCCGACACGTTCGACGACGTCGAGGCGATCCGGCACATGCGCGGCCGCGCGAACGACGCCATCGAGCAGCATCTGCGCGAGACCGCGACCCGCAAGGCCGAGCGCCGCACCCGCCGGGCGGGCACGCGGTAAAGCATCATCCCGAAAGGTGGTTGCCGGCTTTCGGGATGATGCGACATCAAGACTTGACCCCTCACCAGAGGTAACCGAGGCTGGCGATGACGGTCCGGCCGTTCCCGTAGAAGCAGCCGCCCGCCGCGAAGCAGGAGGCGATGGTGGTCCGGTTGAACAGGTTCGCGGCGTTGATCGCGGCTTGCCAGCCCGCGAGCCCAGGATCGGCGGCGCCGAGATCGTAGCGGATCGCCGCATCGACCAGGGTCACGGCCGGGACGGAAAAACCGTTGGCGGGATCGCCGGCACTCCGGCCGATGACGCGGGTTCCGCCGGCGAGGCTGGGGCCCGCGAGCGGCCCGCTCGGGAACCGGTCATTCGCCCAGAGCGACACCAGCTGGTCGGGCACGGCGACGAAGCGCTTGCCGATGAGCGCCGGGTTGCTGTCCCGGCGCACGGTGGTGTCGAGGTAGGTATAGGCGCCGATCAGATCGAGGCTGTCGGATAGGGTCGCCCAGGCCTCGAACTCGATGCCGCGCGGCGGTATCGAGCAGGGACCAATCCTGCCGGCCCCCGACCGTGACCGCCCAGTGGTCCAGGCGCACCTGGTCCTGGGCGTAGAGGCCGACGCGGCTCCAGTCCCGACGGGTGCTCGGCGTGGCGGGTGGACGCGCGAAGGGCCGGCCGTAGACCGGCGCCGCAAAGTCGATCGGCGGCACCGCGCCGAAGCCCGAAGCGTTCACGTCCGCCCGGGAGCCCTGATAGCCGAGCCCGAGCAGGATCGTATGGCCGACCGCTCCGGTGGCGAAATCGGCCTGCGCCTGGTTGTCCAGGGACAGGCCGTCGACCGCCTCCCGCGACCAGGAGGCCGAGCGTTCGAGCAGGTTCGCGGTCGCGCCGAACGGGGCGAAAGAGTTGATCGCCACGCCTTCGAAGCCCGTATCGATATGGGCGTAGCGCAGGTTCTGGCGGACGGTCCAAGTATCGTCGAAGCGGTGCTCGAAGGCGTAGCCGATCATCGCCTGCTGGCGGTCGTACGCATCGAAGCCGGGCTCGCCCGGGAAGAAGCCGCGCCGGATCCGGCCGAGCGCGCCGGGGAACAGGGTCCCCTCGGCCGGGAGCCAACCCGCGAAGTTGTTGTGCGGGTCGTTCTGGTAGAAGCCGAGCAGGGTGAAGTGCGTGTCGTCGTCCGGCCGCCAGGCCAGCGCCGGCGCCAGGACGAGTCGCTGCGCCCGTGAAAGATCGGCCTGCATGTCGACCCGCCGGACTCGCTCGGTGGCTGGGTGCCAAGGCGCGGCTCGGCGCGATGCCGGAACGCCCCGCGCCCGGCATCCGGTCCTCCGCATGGAGGGCTGCCGTGGAGACGAACAGGATCACGGCCAGCACGCATGTCACTTCGGGTGGGCGGGGGCTCGGGCGCTGCGTCTGGCCAATGCGTGCGACGGCGTGCGGATCCTGCGGGCGCCGAGACATGGCTGGGCTCCTGTCTGGGAAGCCCAGCGCTAAGGCGATTGCTGCCCTCAGTGAGTAAAGATAGGATGATTGGATGAAACTATCTTTTCGCGGTATTTTAAGGAGCCCGCAGCATGGACCGTGCGGCCTTCACCCTCCACGACGTCTCGGCCTTTCCCGTCGTGCGGATGCGGAATGGGGATGCCTGCGCGCCTGGCTACGCACCGGCCTGGTGCCGGGAAATGGACGCGCTTCTCAGGCGCAACACCTCTTTCGTGCTCATCTATGAGGGCCGCCGAAACGACGAGCCGCACGACGATCGGGTCGCCCGCGGGCTGTGGCTGAAGCGGAACAAGGACGCCTTGGCGGAGCGCTGCCGCGCCCTGATCATCGTCGAGCCTGACCAAGATCGGCGCGCGGCTCTGGAGGCTGCCTTCCCCGGCCTGGTCCGCGCCTTCGGTACACCGCAGGCCGCCTGCGCTACCGATGAGGAGGCGGTCGCGCTGGCCGGGCAGGCCCTGCGCGCGACCGGCTGAACGGCGCGCAATCAGTGGTCGGCGGCAGCCGGCCCGTCACGCTCAAGCGCGTCGAGGATCGGGCTGACGATCGCCCGGGCGGCCTCCGCGGCCCCCGCTTCATCGCGGTCCCGGATCGCGTCGACGACCCGGCGATGGGCGGCGAGGTCCGGCTCGGGCAAGGTCCGGTCGGCCAGCGCAGCGCTCGTGCTGCCGTGCAAAGCCAGCGCGAAGTAGCGATAGAGTTCTACGAGGGCGGCGTTACCGCCGCTTTGGGCGACCGCGACATGGAAGGCGATATCGCGCTCGATGAAGCCCGCCAGATCGCCGTCCTGGGGACGCTCCCCGCGCGCCTCCAGCAGTTCCTCGAGCCGTCGCACGTCGTCCACATCCCGGCGGGTCGCGGCCCGGCGCGCCGCCTCGGTCTCGAGCAGCGCGCGCAGCTCGAAATGGTCGCGCAGGCTCGCATGGGTGACCCGACGCATGACCTCCGCCGGGTCGACGTTGAGGCGGACATAGGTCCCGTCCCCCTGCCGCACCTCCAGGACCTTGGCATGCGAGAGCACCCGCACCGCCTCCCGCACGGTGTTCCGCCCGACCTGCAGCATCTCGGCGAGTTCGGCCTCCTTCGGGATGCGCGCCCCGACCTTCCAGCGGCCGGTCTCGATCTGCATGCGAATGAGTTCGATCGCGGAATCGACCAGGGAGCGTCGGGCGGCCTGAGGCAGGTTCAAGGTCGGGGGCATGGGAGCAGCTTTACGGCAGGATGCAGGATCATCCCACGTCTGAACCGTCTCTTCGATCGGCCTGTTTGGCAAGCATGGCCCTGAGCACGAAAAAGCCGGCCCGCGTTGGCGGACCGGCTTTGGTGTGGTGGTGTGATGGTTGGTTGCGGGG